>JBBBDQ010000347.1:2347500-2517500 GCA_037127315.1 Ascarosepion bandense
AATACTTGACCTACAGAGCGGTATGTTGCCCCATCTCTTCCAAACATAAAAATACAATTTAACTTTTTCTTGTACTGTTAGTTTCTCACCCATATTAGATCAAATCTGAAATTTAGAAAAAATAACAATTAGTTTATTTTGCGCTACTTCTTAATTAATTTAAACACTCTCAGCCACTGGCGTATGTTTACATTATATATAAAGTTCGCCTACCACTACCCAGCGCCATAGCTCAGAGGCAGAATCGCCGACTGATGTAAATACAGTCGGGTTTCAATCCTGGCAAAAACCAATAAGATGTCTAACCGTACTGATGAGCTGTGATACAACGAAATAGATCTGTCTGCGGATGACTATATATATATATATATATATATATACCCGACTGAATTTACATGACAATATATATATATATATATATATATATATATATGCACATAGCCAATTAATATTACCTGACTTCAATACCAAATAGTTTACGTTATATATATATTGTATTTTATCATTTTTATATATCGTTCGGTATATATTTGTATTTTATCATTTATATATATATATATTGTTCTGTTAGAGAAAATCCGAAGTTTCTGGTTGATTGAATTCCGATTGAATATTTTCGGGTTTGATAGCGTTGGGAGCCACTTTTCTCTCGTAAATCGAATGAAGCCGGGGTTAAATGCTTGCAGGGAATTACTTTGTTTTGCCTAGACGAAGACACAGAAGTGAAATACGGAGCTGGTTTGGTTTGTTCGGTCGGCTTTATTATAAAATGCCTCGCACATCTTTTGCGCAGACGCTCGTTTAGTTAGACATTCATTCCTATTTTCAGTACGACATCAATTCACTTTTTCACTCACTCACTGAGTTGTACCAATCACTTTCAAATCTCACACACATAGTTTAGTCAATAGCGATTGTTTTATTTGAATACGAGTGTTTGGTTTGATTTCTTTTTAAAACACATCAATCATTTGCAGGTAGTTTAATATCATCAAATCATTTTTTATATTAAGTATTTCGAGAGGCGATTTCGCTGGAAACAACGGAAGAGAGTAGCGGATTCCTACGTGACCTCCGTCCTTCAATATGGCAGTGAAAGCTGAACAATACCCTCAAAAATGAAGGAAAAAGTTGAAGCAAGTGAAATGTGGTTCTACAGAAGGACGCTGCGAATCTCATGGCTCGAGCATGTGAGCAATGATGATGTCTTGGTAATGATGTAAACAAAAAGGAAATTAATACTGCTGAAGTTCCTGGGACACGCAATGAGGAAGGACGGCCTGGAGAACCTGATACTGACAGGCCAGATAGAGGGAAGAGACAAGGAAAAGCAACGGATATTTGAAGAACTTAATCAGGTGGATGACAGAACGAGGATTGCACGGTGTAACAGGAGAAGGCGTGCTCAGAACCACCAGGGATAGGGAAACGTGGAGAGCCATGATTGCCTACGTCCTGAAGGGACAGGAGACATAGAAGAAGAAGAATTTGTGAGATTATAATAATTTACTGATTCGTCTTCTTTTTCTTCTTCTCTGTCCATTCAGATCGTCGGCGATCATGGCTCTCCAAATCTTCCTATATCTAGTGGCTCTTACCACACTTTCTCATGTTACACATAAAAAAAACCGCTTTGTTATCCACTAGCTCAAGCCCTTCAAGTATGTGACTCGTTGATTTCCCCTAACTCTCTTTTCCTCTATCTGACCTGTCACTATCAGATTCTATAAATATTATGTCTCAAAATTTCAGTTGTCTTTTCCTGATGGTTAGTTGATTTACTAAGCACCGCTTAGATGTGGCACAAGGCCAAAAGTATGGAGTACCCAGTGAGGATTGTGCTCACTACTAAGCTATAACAGGTTCTATGGAGACAAGCTTGCTAACCATTAACCAGTCGGGGTGCCCCTTTTCCTGATGGTTACTATTAGTATGTTTATTGTTTCCATCATTACCCAAATCTTTAAGTTGCATTTAAATTTTTGGAGATTGCAGCAATCAGCGAAGCAAATAAACGGAAGCTAGTTTCACAAGCAAACAGAATAAAAAGTGTTTGACTGGAAGTGGCGGTTGCATTTTCAGCGATACAATGGTGGGACCTAGCTGACAATCTAGTAGCACGCTTAAATTCACGTTATACGCTCACCAATGAGAAAAGCTCGTCATTAAAATTACGTTGCAGATCCTCCGTTGGATTTTGCCAAAAACTTCGAGATGAATAACAGGAGCACGCAAACAGATGTGGCAACAGTATTCAATGCAGAGTCGAATGGAAATTTTTTAAATGTGCAAAATGGATTCTGACGAGAAAAGTTTCTGGCCCGACACAGTGACACAGTCTTCCTTGCATTTGTGTGTGTGTGTGTGTGTGTGTGTGTGTGTGTGTGTGTGTGGGTGGGTGGGTGGGTGGGTGTTTGTGTTTCGTCAATAACAATTGCTTCATTTGAATACAAGTGTTTGATTGATTTTTTCTACAACTCATCAATCATTTGATGGTAGTTTGATATCATCAAACCTTTTTTATATTAAGAAATTTGAGAGATTATAATAATTTACTGATTCTTCTTCTTTTTCTTCTTCTATGTACCGTGTCCCTTCAGGACATAGGCGACCATGGATTTTCATACTTCCCTATTTCTAGCGGTTCTTACCAAGCTTTCTTTTTCCTGTTACCCGTAAAAACACCCCTCTCTGTCATCCACAAGCTCATACCCTTCAGATATGTGACGTGTTGATTTTCCCTGTCTCTCTTTCCAACCTGTGATGATCAGATTTTCTAAACTCTCCTTCCATATTACATGTCTCAAAACTTCAGCATTGAGAGAGAGAGAGAGAGAGAGAGAGAGAGAGAAAGAGAGAGAGAGCGAGAGAGAAAGAGAGAATTTGTGAGTGTTTCTTTTGCTATGTCAAAGAAAATTCGAGATTACACGCTTCGAAGTTAAAAAATAATACTCGAGAAAATATTTTGTCGAACGCCTAAAACCTAATCTATATTAAATAATTTTTTGGCTTTTTTACTCACGAAGCTTGTTTGAACAAGGGCAGATGAAATAAATTCTTATTTTTCTGGCAGATGTAAAGGTGAGTATTAAAGATTATTTGTTTTGGCTCTGAAGATGCAGATCTTGAATATTCAATAGATTTAATATAAAATAAAATAATAACCCCTAACTTTATATAGTATTTTTCAGGTAGTTTTAAGTCTGTCTATTTTAATAGATATTTAAAAAATAAATACTAGTAATTCTTGTTTAATTTAAATATATGATAATATATTTAACCTCTTTAAATATAATACAAAAATCCCGTCTTTTTTAAATGCAATATGTGTTTTTTTGTTTCTTTTTAAATAAAAACCGTAATCTCCGTATTATATACGGACTGCACTAGCATTGGGTTAAACCAATATTTTTTATTAAGATTTAAATTATCTAACGGTCACTTTTGTTCCAGCACATGAAAAATCCGTTGTGCATAATACTCCGAGTCTTGCTATCGATGAGAAATAAAATGTATATTGACTAATACATATTTAATAGCTCCGTTTTATTAAATCGAGTTATATTTTATTAACACCAGCATTATATGTGCGATATGATTCGCACAGACATACACAGATACACACAGACACAGACGCACACGCACACATATATACAAATATGTATATTTTGTTTGTTTTGTTTTATGGCATATTAAACTCAATGGGTTATTTAATACCGACATGACTTTTACAATAGATTTGTACATATATATATATATATTGTCACTGTCTTCGGCCATCTGCCACGGTAGGAATGGACTTATATTTTCAATTCAATTATCTTTATTGTTAATAGCTTAAATGTTCTATGTTTACTGTGTGTTAATATTTACTCTTTGATAATGGCTTATGTGAGCCGAAAGCTTAGACCCGATAAAAAATTCAACAAATACTGTGATTTTTTGTTGTCTTTCAACGACATCACCATCAAGTATATCAGACGGTATGAACGGATCCTACACAAAATTAATAGACAAAACTTGTCTATATTATTCAATGAAACCTGCATTAATATATATATATATATATATATATATATATATATATACACACACAGTCAGACACACACACACACACACACACACACACACACACACACACACACACACACAAATACACATATATACATATACTTTGTGAGAAATAAGATTGTAGATCAGTTTTCTGTGGGGTCATTTTGTAAAGTATTTTTTGTTAATCAGATGCATTGCTGATATGTATCATTTATTTTATCTTTTTTTTACAAAAACATATTGCTCTTAATATTTTTTCCTGGAATGTATTCCTGGAATTTATTCCTATAATTTTTAGTATAAAGGACTATTTTGATACTTTCATAGTTACACCCAGTTTGCGGATTAAATATTTGCCCATAGTTGGGACCCTAACAGGTGCTACAACCCCAGGTCAGGTTTGACCTGGGAATAGCAGCAATTAATAGGTGGTTATGTGCTTCCCAATCAGAGGCCTTGCTGCTGGATGCAATTTATTGTCATACCCAGGACCAATATATATATATATATATATATATATATATATATATATATATATATATATATATATGTATGTATCTTTTATTTTATCTTTTTTTTTACAAAAACATATTGCTCTTAATATTTTTTCCTGGAACGTATTCCTGGAATTTATTCCTATAATTTTTAGTATAAAGGACTATTTTGATACTTTCATAGTTACACCCAGTTTGCGGATTAAATATTTGCCTATATTTGGGACCCTAACAGGTGCTACAACCCCAGGTCAGGTTTGACCTGGGAATAGCAGCAATTAATAGGTGGTTATGTGCTTCCCAATCAGAGGCCTTGCTGCTGGATGCAATTTATTGTCATACCCAGTACCAATATATATATATATATATATATATATATATATATATATATATATGTATGTATGTATGTATAATAAAAAGTATGAGAAGCCGTGAACGTTTTGTTTAAACTGTAGATCTATTTTTTCTATTATTATAATCATTACTTGATTTTTGTATAATCTATTAAGAGTCCATAATGGTATTTGTGTCGTTACAAGTTTATCGAATCCAAATTTGACATTCTCGTCACGCGAACAAACTGATGACTTCACATGTCGAGATCGTTTGGTTTTCTGATGGCCAAGATATCGTGCATAAATAGATAAAACTAATGGTAATTAGTTCAGAAAATTCATATGCGCGCGTGTATTTTTTATTTTTTATTTTTTTTGGTGGTTCACACTTGCACGTCAAGTTTCTCCTATCGACTTCGTTGATCAAGAGCGGCTGCTCTGATCAACAGTTGTATAATATCGGGGTTCTTGTAGCGCCATGTCGCGCGTGGATAGGTGTCCCTGCAAGCGCTTTCGGTGGTCAACCCTGAGGCCACACCTTGTTGCAGCTCTAGCCAGTTTCCCTCTCAGCACAGATCGTGGATAATGACCGCCTGTATCCTCTACTCTAGGTCCCTTACTATAAACATATATATATATATATATGTGTGTGTGTGTGTGTGTGTGTGTGTGTGTGTGTTTCTTTTATTATTCAATGTAAATTCAACAAATGTCAGTACAGAATTTAAAGGTTAATAATAATTCTTTAGAAAAGGAATTGACGAATGGTTCCGAAGTAATCTTCTTTTATCTAAGATGCTCTGTTTTTAGTACTCCATCGTATTTGCTTTCACGCAGTTGAAATAAATGAATTTTTCTATGACGGATAACGTGAATGTTAAAGGTTATTTGCTTTGGTTCTGAATAAACTGGTCTTGGAATATATTTCCTGGTTGTAAGAAATGTTGCAAATAAGCTGCCATATTTCGTTGTTAGTTAATACCGTTATCCAACATACTGAAAACCGCAGTTGATAAAAGAAAAAAATTGCGATATATATATATAATTCCGGTAAAAAAAATGTCTCAGATGATGCTTTAATAGACAGACGAGCACATTTTCAATTTGATTAACGGTTTAACCCAATTTTAATACAGCAATTTCTTCCCGTCTGATCTCATGACACAAAAATTTATATGAAATACATGTCAGTAATAAAAGCATTAATATATTAAGAATGTTGTAGTGTTTTTCGTCATTCTCTTTATGCTGAATTCTTTTCTTCTTTTCTCTTCATTCTCTGAATGCTTTCTTCTTTTTTTTTTTTTTTTTTGTTTTTGCTTGTTGCCTTTGATAATTTACTTCTCGGTTTGACCCATGAAAATTAAGTTTGCTTAGCTATTAAATATTAGCTGTTTGTGAAACTATGCGGCTCGTGAAACGATGGTGCCATTCTTGGAATATATTTACCAAAATAACTATAAAAAATGTATTCATGAATGGCTGGTTGTTTCGGATATCAGCAAATCTTTGTCCTTGCAGTAGATTTTTCAATTTTGAAGAGAGTGAAATGATTGCAGGTGTTAAGTCTGGAAAATAAGATGGATGAGGACGTTTTGTAATAAAGTTCTTAGCCAGAAACTCGCGAAATATTAATACATCTGGCCATGGGCATGACGGTAAACTGCATCCGGCAGTAAGGCCTCTGAGTGGGAGGTTGTGAAGAGTATGGAACCACCACTTACTTGCTGTTGCTCTCAGGTCCACCCAAACCCGGAATGGTAGCACCTTTTAGGGTCCCATCTCTGGGCAATTAGTTAACACCAAAGCTGGGGTCAAAACACTATGAAAGTATAAAAAACACTTTTATAGAAATATATACATAAAAATAGACTTTTATAGAAAAATATATATTTATGAAGGTAAAATATTATCAACAATACATTTTTGATGAAAAAAATATTTTCATAACACATTTTTGAAGTAAAAAATTCTTAGTAAAACATTTTTGAATACAAAACTAGAATATATATTTCTAAAATAAAAAATAATTAAAAAATATTCATTAAAATCTGACTAAATCAACCGTTTCACTATAACCGAACATTAAAAAATACCTTAAAACCCCTTCTTTTTGGCATTAAATAACACACAGAAGTTGATATGCCGTTAAACAAAACTCAAACGCTCTTAATGCATCATTTGAAAGAACAATGTGAAAAATATCCTTTTCAAACCGAGTTTGTTTTATCTGCCATCGAGAACATCCCATTAACAATGTCTTAATAAATATTAGCATCTGTTCTGTGTGTGTTTTGGTGCCCAATACTTGCGCCATCATGTCAACCTTCTTTGAAATTACACGCCATTCAAAATCACTCGATTTCTTCCAATCATTAAAAGACATTTTAATATAGTTAAGTTTTCACCCAGACCATAAGAAAACGTCATGTCATCTACAGCTTTATTTTCTTTCATTAATTTCGCAAAAAGTATGGCGTGGATCTGACAAAACCATGACATGAATACGTATATTTTCTTCTAATGCTCGGCAACAATAACTTTTTAGTGTGAGTCTCAGACTAGCGCGAATCCAAGCATCTCCAAATGTTTTCTGTTATAAATACTTGATGGATTCCCTTCGCAACAGGCACGTTTTTTGTCATTCCGTAAATAAAATTTCTCACATATCGTATATTTTTGCTAGTGTATTCTTTATGTTGCTTACGTTTTTGCATACATTTTTTCAATACTTTTTTCTTTGTCCTTTTTTTCTACTTTTATTGCTTTCTTTTTACATACCTTTTTATTCAATAGATTTTCTTTTTCTTTTTATGTTTCTTTTTTACTTACTTTTTTCATCTATTTTTCTTTTTCTCTTTTGTTTCCTGTTATTATTTCCTTTTTACGTACATGTTTATTCAATAGTTTTTCTTTTCCCTTTTAAATTTCTTTTTAAAATTCTTCTTTAATCAGCATTTCATGTTTTTCCTTTTTTGTTTACCTTATTGCTTCTGTTTTACATACGTATTTCTTCAATGTTTTCCTCTTTTGTTTTTTTGTATTTTTTTAACATACTTTTTTCTCTGATATTTTTTATTTTTCCATTTTTTAAATTTGGCTTTTTTCTTTAGTTTTTCTTAATTATATTTCCTTTTTATTTTCCTCTTTTGTTTTTTTTGTGTGTTTTTTTTACATACTTTTTTCTCTGATATTTTTTATTTTTGCATTTTCTAAATTTGGCTTTTTTCTTTAGTTTTTCTTAATTATATTTCCTTTTTATTTTCCTCTTTTGTTTTTTTTGTGTGTTTTTTTTTACATACTTTTTTCTCTGATATTTTTTATTTTTGCATTTTCTAAATTTGGCTTTTTTCTTTAGTTTTTCTTAATTATATTTCCTTTTTATTTTCCTCTTTTGTTTTTTTTGTGTGTTTTTTTACATACTTTTTTCTCTGATATTTTTTATTTTTGCATTTTCTAAATTTGGCTTTTTTCTTTAGTTTTTCTTAATTATATTTCCTTTTTATTTTCCTCTTTTGTTTTTTTTTGTGTGTTTTTTTTACATACTTTTTTCTCTGATATTTTTTATTTTTGTATTTTCTAAATTTGGCTTTTTTCTTTAGTTTTTCTTAATTATATTTCCTTTTTCATTTTTCTTAATGAAATTTTAATTTTCTTTTATTTTCCTCTCTTAATTACTTTGCATTTTTCTGTTTTTTGTTGTTTATCTTTTCTTTTCGGTGGATTTTTCCTTTCTTTGTTTCTATTTTGACCTTTTTTCTTTTGTTTGTATTTCATTTTTGATGCATATTAAAATTTCGCCTCCTAATTCGTTCATTGTTTCTCTCTTTCAGTGAACGTATGGACCCCTATCCATACGTTTCTCTTTTTAAGTACATTCTTTTTCGTCTTTTTTCTAAGCCTTTCTTCATTTTAAAATTGATATACTTTATTTATTCGTACTTTCTTTGAATTCTCTATTTATTTCCGTTTTATCACTCTTTATTCTTCTCCTTCCTTTTCTTTTCTTTTCCTTCCTTTTCTTCTCTTTTCCTTCCTTTTATTTTCTTCTCCTTTTTCTTTTCTTTTCCTTCCTTTTCTTTTCTTTTCCTTCCTTTACCGCTAATGAAATAGTTTCGTTTATTAATCTCGTTGTTTGCTAACGATACATAAAATATTTACCAAATAAAATACACATAATATTTATAACTTTTTCTGTAATTGGTTGGCCTTCGAAAGTATAATACCAATGTGCACTTTAGATTCTTCCATCAAATGACATCTTGTCCAACATTTACGTTGCGTCTAACAATTAAGTCACCATTATATACAGACCGTTAGTAGTTCAAGGATCCTTTCTATGTTAATTATATCATAATTTACTGCAGCGAGGGGACTATAAGATTGACGCCAAGGTATTATTGTCTTGTTCCATTGAAATATAATGGAAGTAGGATTTCACATTTTGAAACTACTCCAGTGGCACTGACTTGATATTTCGATGGCTCAGGGGATGGAATCGCATTTTTTTAAATTTAATTGTTGGAATAAATCGCGTTTATGTCATACGAGTAGATCCCTGCTGTTAAGAATGACAACAAAATGCTTACATCATGTATTTTGATGTATCTAATATTGAGTAGCTTACATTAAGATATATGAAAAACCTACAAGATTATCCAAACCCTGGACGTGACAGAAGAAATATATATATATATATATATTAGTCATCCACATACAAGCCTGTTTCGCTGTATCACAGCTCATCAGTGAGGCGAGACTCATCCACTTGCTTCTGGCCAGGATCGAAACTCGACCGATTTGGTGTCAGTCAGAGTCGCTACTCCCTAATCCATCGACGCATGGAATCAACGAAGGGAAATTTTAACGTGTTGTATATAAGCAGTGTATACACACGCCAGTCACCGAGTGAACTCGATTCATTTCTGAAAAGTCACACGTATATATATATATATATATATATATATATATATATATATATATATATATATATATATATATATATATATATATATATATATATATATATAGTCATCCGCAGCCAAATCTGTTTCGCTGTATCACAGCTCATCAGTACGGTTAGACTCCGATTGCTCTTTAACCCAAGATTGAAACCCGATCGAATTCGCGTCAGTCTGCAATTCTACTTCTGGGCTACGAGCTCTTTTAGCGCGTATATCATTATACACGCCCAATCCGAGTGAATAAGGAACGAAGAAAAATTTTACAACATCCAAATCATTAATTTAAAACAATGCTTGATATATAATATAAATTTGTGAATATTTATTAAAAATTATATTTTAAAACATGTACAAATATAAAAATCCATCTCATCCGTCAGCTATTAGTTAACTCATAGAACTTGTATCTTCAAAAATCATTGCTATTCTAAAAGATGCAATAATCACACAAAAAAAATTATTATTCTTACAAGATAATTTTTTTCAGATTCAACCCAGAAATGGTTGATAATCTGTAAAAACAAATTCAATCAGTTAAGTGTCATACGTGATAAGCGCTTGGGTGATCATGTCTCAAAAGAGACATGAATGGCGAGGCAGAAGATATTCCTGCAGTAAGCTGAATATTCTGCGGTTGACTGGTTGCCAACCAAGGTTATGGAGCGTAATCTTTGATTTTATTTGTCCCATAGATGGGGGGTAAGAGACGTATTAATAACTTTCCCAATTGTATTTGGGCGTAAGTGAATGCAACAAGTTCAAATGAATTTCGAAGTTATCTCTCCGATTTCTCGTTCTGAATCGATATTCACTGCACAGCAACACATATCTGAATTCGGTCAGACAGTTAAGTGCCATACGTGACACACGCTTTAGGCGATCATATCTCGAAAGAGACATGATTGACCTGTGCATTGATTATCCCGCAGTAGGTTGCTATTGCTTTCTACGGTAGACCGTTTGTCTGCCACGGCTATAGAACCCAGTCTGTTCTATTATTTAACCCATAGATGAAAGGAAAAGACAGATTAATACCTTTCCTTACTAGAATTCAAACTCAGCGCCCTGATTTGTCGTTCCAAAATAAGCAGACCCAATCTACTTTATTTTGGGCTAAAGCAGAAAAAGAAAACAAAAAAGGAGAATGTGTTAAGTCATATTTTGACGTCTTCAGCACCGGTTTTTCTATGTAAGTGCATTCATTGTTTATATTTATATTTTATTCTTCGACCTTGCATTCATTCATTCCATCTATTCATCTTTCTTTCATATCTGGTTTCCATCATTTCATTCCTGACTTCTTTTCATCCATTCGTGTTATTCTTCTATCCTTTCCTCAGGTTCTTCCATTCAGCTTAGTTCTTCCTTCTGTCCATAATTTCAGGTTTCACTCCATCCATCCTGTATCCCTGTTTCCCTTCTTATTCATCCATTCTTTCATTGCTTCCTTAATTCCATAATTCCTATCGTCCTTCTTACCTTTCTGCTTTCTTGCCATCCAAAATTTCGCCCTGCCTTCCTTCTTTCCATCCTACAAACCCTCTTTATTTCTATCCTGCTTTTCATCATTCCATCTTTCTTTCCCACTTTTCTTCTTTCCATCTTTCCGGGTTTCTTTCCATCCATCCATTCTTGTTAACTTCCTTTTTTCTTCACATCATGCCTACTTTCATCCCATCCTACCCTCTTTCTTTTCTTTCAATCAATCGTTTCTACTTACCTTTTTTGTTTCATACATCTTGCTTTCTTGCATCCCATGCTATCCTCATGTCTTTCTTCCATCCATCCTTCATTCTTACCCTCCCTTTTTCAACACATCTTGCCTTCTTACATCCCATCGTATCCTCTAGCCTTCCTTCAGGTCATCTTTCCTTTTTACCTCTCTTTTTCCCAAACATTTTGCCTTCTTTCTTTCCACCCTACTCTCTAGTTCTCCTTTCTTCTTACCTTTCTTTTTTTCACACATCTTGCCTTCTTACATGCCATTGTACCCTCTTGCTGTCCTTCAATCCTTCTTTCCTTCTTACCTCCCTTTTTCCTGCTCATTTTGCCTTCTTTCATTCCATCCTATTTTTGATTTCCTTCAATCCATCCTTTCTTCTTACCTTCCTTTTTTCCACACATCTTTCTTTCCATCTGACCCTCACCTTTCTTTTTCCACATATCTTGCCTTCTTTCATTCCATCCAACCGTCTTATTATTTTCATCCATTCTTTACTTTTAACTTCCTTCATTTCTCACATCTTACCTTCTTTTTTCTATCCTGCTCTCTTGCCTTCCTTCGATCCATCCATTGTTTTTTCTTACCTTTCTATTTCCACACATCTTGCCTTCTTTCATTCCATCCAACCATCTTGCTTTTTTCATCCATACTTTCTTTTTAACTTCCTTCATTCTTCACATCTTACATTTTTTTTCTATCCTGCTCTCTTGCCTTCCTTCGATCCATCCATTGTTTTTTCTTACCTTTCTTTTTTCCACATATTTTGCTTTCATTACTTCTTTCAATTCATCTTTTCTACTAACGTTTTTTCAACACATCTTGCCTTCTGTCCTTCCATCCTAATTTCCTGCCTCCTTGTTTCCATCCTTCCTGTTTTCAGTTCATCCGACTACCTTTCTGTTTTTTTTTCATTCTACCTTCTATAATATTTCCCTTCTTTCCAACCTTCCCGATTTCATGTTTTCCTTGCTGAATTGCTTTAATCAATCCATCCTTCCTTCGTTCATTTTTCAGTTTTTTTATCATTAAACACAAAACTATTTGTGGTTTACGCATATGCTGATTCACTGATGCTTTAGATGGCAGGTAATATAGCAGACATATAATCGGGAAAAATATTTTTGTCTGTTTTTTAAATGTTTTCCAATTTTGAAATTTATTTTGTTTTAAAGATATTTATATTTGCCACCTTAAAATCTACCTTTTTCTTTTATATATACTTAATATGAGCTTTCCCAATTTTTCCTATAACAAAACTTTCTTTTTTTGCATCAAGTCTTTTCCTCATTTTTTTGTCATTTCTTCAATTTTTCTTTCAATACATCGGCCACATAATACATTCAGGACGTAAGCATATCGCCTCAAAGGAGATAAGCATATCGCCTCAAAGTTTTGTGTGATATGTGAAATTAATGAGATTTTCACTCGATTGAGCCATCGCACCAAACATTTTTTCGCTTGGCTAGTACAAAAATACGCCAAGCAATTGATAAAACGCACACATCCTCAAAGACCATGCGCATCCACACGAAAACGCTAAAAAATGATGGACTCATACAATATACAATCACTAAGGCGTCCTCATGAGTACAAAGACGCAGAGAAACGCTATGACTAATAAAATCTTCCTCCAATTTTAATGTATCATTTGGGATACAAGAAATATATTTTCTTAAGTCTCCTTGAGTAGCATAAATGTACATACGTCTATGTGCTGTCCCGATCGTGACTCTTCACAACTTCCTTTCCTTTGTAGCTCTTAACAAATTTCGTTTTATTTTTATCTCACCTAAACTTTGTTCCGACAGCAAGCTTGGTAGAATTCGTATTGCTTTCGTCTGTCTCTCGGGCCTTCAGTCTTTCTCGTGATGGTCATTTTTACAAGCCCTGTTTCCTCATTATATGCCTTAGAGGTTTCAACTGCTTCTTCCTGATTCTTCCTGGTTTACCTTTAAGTCTCGTTTGTGTTTCCATTTTCTCTAACACTTTGTCTTTGCTGAGATGTTCGGTTGAAGGTACACCCATTACCCTCCTGTAGAACATTTCTAATGGTTCAAATTTCTTCTTCATCTGTGAGATTATTCTGCATTCATTTCTATATAGGAGGATTGATATTGTACGTAAAATCGTAATTCCACCTACTTTTCCAAATGTAGGAACATGCGTACATATTCAGTAAAGTTTTTTGATTTTACAACAGAAGTACTATAACTCCTGTCATGATAAGTCCCATAAAGTTCAACTGGTAATTGATCTCAAAAATAGCTTCCGCTCAGTTGTACACTGGGGCTAGAAACGGGAATTTGATAATAAAGCCCCCACCCAAATATAAAAGTTTTCATTCATCGTCTCCGCGAACCATCCCCAAATATCAACTCATTGAGCCTTCTTTGTTTCAAATGTTTCAATGATACGAAGTGTAATATTTACATTTAATCTATGGCTTCTTCTTTTAGGAATGCTAGTTCAGGAGGCGACACGAAGAACCAAATAGATTATATAACTATAAACAAGAGATTCAGGAACGCAGTAGTCCAATGCAAGACATACCCAGGTGCCGACTGCGGAAGTGACCACGTCCCAGTCATCTGCAAACTAAAAGTGAAACTCCGAAGACTGAAGAAGCCCAGTGCATCACCAAGGCTGCAATACGACACGCTAGAGGACGATCTCACCCTGCAGAAAGAATTGGTAAAGGGTACACAAAATGGGATTCACTAAAAGAAGCGATGGTGACTTCAGCGAACAACATAGCCCCAAAGGAAATCAGACGCAGAAGAAAAAACGAGTGGATGACCGAAGAGATCCTCCACATGATGCAAAGGAGACAAAAAATAACGCCAAGGCACGGAGCAGAGTACAAAAACCTTCACAGGGAGATAAGAAACAAATGCAGTCAAGCCAAAGAGGAATGGCTCAACAACAAATGTGCAGAAGTAGAGAGACTGAGCAGTAACAACAAAGCAGAGATGCATAAAGAGATAAGAGAACTGACAGGACAAAAAACCCTGCTCCTCAACAGGATGCATAAAATCCAAGGAAGGAACAAACATATTAGAGAAAGAGGAAATACTCCAGCGATGGGAAGAATATATAAAGGATCTCTTCTGCGACAAGAGAGAACAACCGAGAATACACAAGGAGATGGATGGACCGGAAATACTAAAATCCGAAGAGGAAGCTGAAATGGCCAAAATGAACAGAAACAAAGCACCTGGTCCTGATGGCATAGTGATAGAGCTGCTGACAGCCTTAGAAGAATATGGCATAGAAAAGATTACCGACATAATAAACGAAATTTATAGCAGCGGAATAATACCAGACGACCTATGCAAGTCGATATTTATAGCGCTGCCGAAGAAACCTGGTGCAAACGAGTGCGAACTACACAGAACTATCAGCTTAATGAGTCACATGACAAAACTGATTGTCAGAATCCTGATGAATAGAGCGAGAGGCCAGAGATAGGGCAGGAACAGTGCGGGTTCGTCAAAGACACTGGAACAAGGAATGCCATATTCATGATTAGGATACTCTCTTAAAGGGCATTACAAATGAAGAAAGACTTGTACCTGTGCTTCATTGATTACGCGAAGGCATTCGACAAAATACGACACAAAGAATTCATGGAGATGCTAGGCAGCCTCGACATTTTCGGGAAAGACATAAGAATAATCAAGAATCTCTACTGGCAGCAAACGGCCTGCATACGGACAGGTAACGACCTCAGTAGATACACAAAGATAGAAAAAGACGTAAGACAAGGATGTGTCTTTTCACCGGATTTGTTCAACTTATACAGCGAGAATATTTTGAGGACCCTAGATGACACGCCAGGATTTGTTATTGGAGGCCACAACCTGAAGAACATAAGGTATGCGGACGATACAGTGCTGATTGCGGACACGGAAAGGAAACTACAAGATCTCATACAGAAAGTAGCAGTGCAGAGTGACAAGAAGGGACTACAAATAAACTTTATGAAAACTGAGTGCATGGTCATCAGCAAAAGATACAACCCAAAATGCCAAATACAGGTGGAGGATAACAGAATCAAACAAGTACAAAAATTTAAGTACCTAGAAAGAATTCTAACAGAAGATGGAAAGTGCGACACGGAGATTCGAAAGCGAATTGGCATGGCAAATGACGCGTTCCAGAAGATGAGCAAAATACTAACATACAGGAAAATCTCAATAGAAACGAAGAAAAGAGTTCTAGACTGCTACGTGATGTCAGTTCTTCAATACGGCAGTGAATGCTGGACCATATCATCGAAAAAGAGGACAAAACTGGAAGCAGCGGAAATGTGGTTCTATAGAAGGATGCTACGGATATCGTGGACTGAGCATGCAAGCAACGATGAGGTGTTGGAAAGAATGGCAACAAAAAGGAAATTGATGCTGAGCTCAGGAAGAGACAATTGAAGTTCCTGGGACATGCAATGAGGAAACAGAGCCTGGAGAACCTGATACTGACTGGTCAGATAGAAGGAAGGAGAGACAGAGGAAGGCAGCGGATAACATATTTTCAGGGTCTGATCAGGTGGATGACGGAACGGGGGTTGCCAGGAGCAACAGGAGCAAACATACTAAGAGCCACAAGGGATAGAGAGACGTGGAGAACCATGATCGCCTACGCCCTTAAGGGTCAGTGCACATAGAAGAAGAAGAAGAAGAAGAGGAAGAAGAAGAAGAAGAAGAAGAAGAAGAAGAAGAAGCTTTTACTGGCATTATGTGTCTTTTTTACTGAATCTATTCAACTTGTAGAGCGAGACTATTCTAAGGACACCAGATCTAATGCCAGGATTTGTCATCGGAGACCACAATTTGAACAACAGAAGGTACGCTGATGATAAAGTGCTGATAGCAAACACAGAAAAAATCTCCAAGACTGCAAGAAAACTGAATGCATGATCATTAGCAAAAACGGCAGCCCCAAAAGTCCAAATACAGGTAGGGAATACTAATATCATGTAGGTACAAAATTTTGAATAGCTGGGAAGTGTTCTAACGGAAGTCGGAAAGTGCGACACAGAGATCGGAAGGCCAATTGACATGGTGAAGGACGCATTCCAGAAACTGGGTAGAGTATTAAGAGACAGAAAAGCTTCACTAGAAACAAAGAAGAGAGTACTGGATTGCTATGTAGTGTCAGTGAATGCTGGGCAATCTCTTCAAAGATGAAGAAAAAACTTGAAGCAACTAAAATGTGGTTCTACAAAAGTATGCTGCGGATATCATGGATCGGGCATGTGAGCAATGATGAGGTTTTGGAAAAGATGGAAACAAAAAGAAAATTAATACTGAGCATCAGGAAGAGAGAATTAAAGTTCCTGGGATATGTAATGAGGAAGGAGGGCTTGAAAAACCTAACACTAAAAGCCAAGATAGAGAAGAGAGTCAGAGGAAAACAGCGTGTAACATACTTGACTGGCCTAAGTGGGTGGATGGCAGAACGGTGTTGAGTAGTGTAACAAGGGAAAGCGTGCTAAGAGCCAAAAGGAATAAGGAAACGTAGAAGGCCATGATTGCCTCCGTCCTGAAAAGACAAGGCACATAGAAGAAGAAGAAGTACCATGTTTCAAATTGAGTGCAATATTATGCTTCCAAGATAGATCTGCCCTTGTGTACATATGTTCTAGCGAAATTTCGATTTTTTCTGCATATACATTAAATTCCATTTTAGACTAACATCTAGGTCCCACCCTTTCACCGTTGAAATAGTTAAATGTACTTCCCCTTCTACTCAAACAGTTTCTTTTCCCGCACTTCCCGCCTGTAAAATTTTCTTACGTTTACTTGCTTCCTGAGAGCTACAATCTCCAAAAACTTAAAGGCAAAGTCAGTTTCCATTTTCTATCTTCTTGAATCCCAATCCTATTTTGTAACTTATTCAATACCTCTTTTCCCTAGTCTTCTTTCACACTGTAGACCCCAGCGAACTAGTGGCGGTTTCATCTTAGGAGGAAAAGAGTAAACGAAATATGTAAGTCATATTTGATAACACAATGATTTCGTAATAATGTGCTCGTGTATCTTGTCCATATACAATTTGTAAAGCTTCAGTAAATCATAAACTTTATAAAGATTAATAATATTAATTAATAATATTATTAATTAACAATATTACAATGCTACAATTTTGAATCTTAACTAAATATCAATCTCTTTTATTGAAAAAAGGGAACGATTTTGAAAAATATATTCGTTGATCATATTTATTATATCCAAGATTTATATTAAATATTATAGGAAGCTTCCGAAGTTCATCTGCCCCAATTCAAGCAGAGTTTGTATTTTATCTGCATATAATTTAAATTCCATTTTAGATTATCTGAAATGCATCTTGCGATTTCTTGAACAACGTCTCGCATACATTAATACGATCTTCTTCGTCTTCTGAGACCTATCATTAATTATCATGTCAAACCCCAAATTTCAATTTGAGCGCAATACCACTGTCCAAAAATCAACCTGCACTAATTTATCTAAATAAAAATGGACATGTCTCTGTGTCTGTCTGTGTGTTTGTGTGTCTCTATTTTAATGAACTCTACTACGCCATAAGTCTTGGTTCGATTTCAACTAAAATTCGGTCACTTGTCGATCATGACATGAACCTTTGATTTACGCAAAATCTTTTCGAATCAATTTAAAGAGTACTGCAGAAATCAACGAAAGGCTTAGAATTTACAAACTTTTATCCTCCAAGATGCCTTATATAAGTTCAACCGAAATTGCGTAATTTGTATATCAAGATCCGAACGTTTGATGTACACAAAAAGTTTTTGAATCAGTGTACAACAAACACGATTACGACTGGTCTTTTTCGCACTTTAGTGGATTTCTCCAAGACGATTTACTCAAACCCTAACCAAACTCGAGTTACTAGTAAATCATAGCCTGTTGCCATGATATGCCTACAAAAAGTTCAATTGACACCCTGGGTGCGGCAAAAAATAATGGAAATTGTTGCTTTCTGTGATCTTTTATTTCTCCGAAACGCTTAGTTGTATTTCAACAAAAATCGGGTCTTTTTTGTTACTTCTACCTCATAATATGCCATAACAATTTCACATTTTCTACAGCTACCAACCTCTTCGACGTTGCAAGGAAAATGCATGCACTTCTGCTTCACAACTTCATCGCATCATATTACAGGTTTCCGTAACGCCCAACCCCGTTCTTCTTATTGTACATGCATCATTATCGTTTATTGTCAATGTTGACCAAGCATGAACCCCGTTCTACAAATACAAACAAAACGAATCTTTACTTCGCATTTTTTAGACTTACGAGTCACGGCAACGTCACACACCAGTGTGAGGTTGAATAAGCACTTGACCATACTATTTCAACATAACCACTAAAAACCCCCCGAACAACTCAGGGTTATACAGCTAGTTTATATCTATATCAATGAATTAGAACACTCAGTTATTAGGCGTGTATGATGATAATATACACGCTAAAAAGTATGCCACCTTCTACCAAGCGCCCATAGCTCAGGGGTAGAATCGCCGACTGACGCCAATTCAGTCGGATTTCAATCCTGGGTTAAAAAGCAATCGGCGTCTAACAGTACTGATGAGCTGGGATACAGCGAAACAGATCTATCTGCGGATGACTATATATATATATATATATATATATATATATATATATATATATTGAGAGCAATATGCCTTTATATGTATCCGGAACTTTTCTCACATGCTCCTCATTATATTTGGCTGTACATTATATTATTAACTGTTTTTTTTTTGCTTTATGAACGACTAAATTATTTCCGAATTATCCCACTGCTTATGATTATCATTTCTTTATTTAATTAATTCTTTCTACGTTTGCGGTTTCATTGTATAGCAAAAATTAGCAACGCGAATGTAAGGGTGTTTAAAGATTGGCACCACTGATTGAATATCATTAACATCTGTTGCCATAGTTTTCACTGGAAATTGTCTGCACCATTAATATCGGGCCGTCAGTGAAGGTCACGAACTTTAGGAGGAAGCTAGGAATGTTTCCAAATATTCTTCTCCTGAATCACTGACTATATGTTTATTGGAATGAAGGAAGTGTTGGTTTGCTGGTTGGTTGGTTTTATATGCTATTAAAAAAAATTTAGATATCGAGATGAGTTGATTAAGAATAGGATTACATTTTTGAAACCGTTTTTTTTTCTGATAATATAAGGTAAAGCAAACAAAATATCTGCATGTTTTTTATTTTATTTTAGGTAATTAATTATACTTCCAAAAGATAAAATAAATTTAATTTAAGGTCGTTGTGTATGTATATCAGGTGAAGAAAAATCAAATGATTTAAAAAAAAAAGGGTGTTATCATTTTGCATTAATCGCTACTCTGTAGAAGCCACTCGATGTAGAGGGTTATAGATTAAGTATAAAGAGGCACAGTTTATAGGAATTATCAGTTAAGTGCCATACGTTATACACGCTTTGGGCGATCACGTCTCGAAAAAGACATGACTAACTGGGCAGAAGATTATCCCGCAGTAGGTTGCCATTGCTTTCTGCGGTAGACTGGTTGCCGACCAAGGCTATAGAACCCAATCTGTCCTGCTGTTTAACCTAAGGATCAGTCAGTCAGTTAAGTGCCATACGTGATACACGCTTTGGGCGATCACGTCTCGAAAGAGACATGACTAACTGGGCAGAAGATTATCCTGCAGTAGGTTGCCATTGCTTTTTGCGGCAGACTGGTTGCTACCCAAGGGTATAGAACCCAATCTGTTCTATTATTTAGACCATAACTGGAGGGAAAAGACGGATTAATACCTTTCCCAAGCATATTTGTGTGTAAAGGAAAGCTAAGAATCCAACTTGAGTTCGAATTTAGCTCCGCGATTTGTCATGCTGAATCGATATCCACTGCACCACAATACACATTTTTTTCTTTTTTTTCTTTTTTTATCATATCACCGGGGGTTACATAGAGAGATTGGGTATAGGAAATGTCAAGAGGAGGGTGATAGACGAGTTAGGATGTGCATAGGAAGAGTGTTGGAGAGTCAGTTTGTTAGAAGGTGTCTATTTACCTTACATTTAAACTCCAGGAGGTTGTAGCCGTCAGGGAAGCAATCACGCGGAAGGGAATTCCACAGGCGGGAAGTGCGAGAAAAGAAGCTGTTGGAGTAGAAATTGCGGTTACATTTCATCGGTTTCACTGTAAAAGTGTGGGACCTAGTTGCCAATCTAGTATCTCGTGCAAATTCACACCTAGGAGGCGCCAGTGATTTAAGTTCATCAGAGCAGAAGCCGTGAAAGTATTTGTAGAAGAGGCAGAGGGAAACCACGTCACGCCGGTGTGAGTGTGACTGCAGGCGGTCAGCTAAGTCGGTATCGATCACATTACAGATTCTCCGCTGTATTTTGTCAAGATCCCCGAGAAGAATAGCAGGGGCACCCGACCAGATGTGGCAGCAATATTGAATACACGGGCGGACGGTAGATTTATATATGTGCAGGAGAGATTCAGACGGAAAGAATTTTCGGGCACTGCACTGAGAGCCGACTTTCATAGCAGCGGATTTAGCAATGGATCCATCGTAGTCATTCCACTTGAGGTCCGCTGAGAGTGTGAGGCCAAGCAGGAGGAGTGTTTTACTCTCTGGGAGGCAAGCCTGTTCCATGCTAATGGGAGGGAGGTGCGGTTGTCTGTGGTGGTTAATTGACAGCAGCTTCCTTTTGGAAGAATTGAATTTTACGAGCCATTTCTTACCACCAATCCACCACGGATTGGAGGTCCTTTTCAAGCTCGGCGGCGAGGTTCGCCTGGTCACCAACACCAGATTTTTGATTGAGGCGAGAGTAAACTGTGGTGTCATCGGTGTACATGCCTACTTGGGATGTTATGGCATCGAGGCGATCATTAATGTAGATTAGAAAGAGCGTAGGACCTAGGATAGAGCCTTGGGGGACACCCGCGTTTGTATGGTAGTTCTGGGAGACATGTCCGTTTAACACCACCTTCAGTGTGCGGTTAGAGAGGAATGACTGAATTAGGTGCAACAAAAGTCCAGTTATGCCGTAGCTTCGCAGTTTCCGTAGAAGTACGGCATGCCATACTCTCTCGAACACTTTAGAGATGTCCAAGGCAACGTTCGGGTTTCACCATTCTTGTCGAAAGCCTGGAAAATATACTCGGTGATGGTTGTTAGCATATCAGCAGTGGACTAGGTGAAGCGGAAGCCATACTGTTTGTCCGAGAGGAGCCTGTTGGCTGTGAGATGCTGAACGACCTCGGCATTGATAATGGCTTCGAACACTTTGCCAAAGATCGCAAGAAGGCTGGTAGGGCAGTAATTTGCGGAGTCCGAGGGTTCACCAGTGTTCTTAAATATTGAAACTTATAGGAATAAGTAGGTAATATAATAATTTTGTCAGTTAATTGCCGTATTTGATGAACGCTTGGACTGACTAAGCAGAAGATTTTCATGCACTAAGTTTCCATAACTTTCTGCGGTGGACTGATTGCCAACAAAGACTATAGAACCCAATCTGTGCTGCTATTAAACCCATAGATGGAGGAAGAATAGATGGATCAATAACTATCTTAAGGGTATTGGTGCGTAAGTGAATTAAATGAATTTGAGTGGAATTCGAATTTGGATCTGATATCAATTCATAGCAAAATATTCATTACATTAAAATGTTCATACAGATAACAATTACTTCGACTTTATTAATTTTAAGTTTGCAGTGGTGAGCACTGCATTTTCTTGGGGTTCCAGTCCGCATATTCTTGTTTCGTGGGAAGAAGCTATTCGAGTAGAACATATATCACACCAGTGGAATACTAAGGGAATATGGTTTGCTGTAGTATGTCCAGCATATTTAGCCTTACCAGTGAACCTTAAAACTAGTGTATATAAAAAATGTGGTTTGTGCTAAACCAGAAAGAATCAAACTATTGTCATCATTTAGTAAACATGCCCGAAAACGTCCTTAACAGAAGAAGAGAACAGAAGAAAACAGAAGAGATCAGAAGAATATGAACTCTAAAGACGTTTGTGTATACATCTGAAATGAAGTTTTATTTACACTATTTACGTTGTCCTCCTTTTTACTGCCATTTTTACTGCCATTTTTACGACGTTTTAGCCGTTCGAGGCTCCTGCCTTCTTCAGGTGTTAGAAATTATGAACCGAATCTTTTGTTACGATCGCCAACGTATATCATTCCCATCCAATGCGACGTCTGGTAGCCATGTAGTTATCTCCATTGAACTTGAGGACTTTGGACCAGTGGATATAGACGTTGATTTTTTCCAGTAGCTTGACCCAAAGCGTTGTGAATTCAATACCAGGTTACAGCAGTTGCCAACAAATAACTTAGAGAGTTAAGTTAAAATAGCATTGCACAGGGCATGAGGGTTCTATATCTCAGTGATCGTAATAAAGGGATCGATTCAAAATTTCTAGCACCTGAAGAAGGTCGGAGCGTACAAAACCCGAAACGTCGTAAACATTGCAGTAAATATGAATACAATAGTAAATAGTGTTGAAGATATATCCATTTTTCTATTCGAAAGTATGGTGTATAGATGTTAATTATATATCTAAAAAAAAGTATTTTCCATGAAAGCATCAGTGTGTACCTGTTTTAATGATTATTTTCGTTATTTTTAAAGTATATTTAAAATGTTACATTTCACATTTTCATTTTAATATGTTTCCGTTACAAACTGTTAGCATATGGATCCGTAGGCAGTTCTCAACTAATTTTTCGTTACTGAACGAAAACGAATATATATATTCATATATATATAATATTTTTAAAGGAGTTTTTACGCGACCTAGGTTTCTACCATGTGATGTCTTCAGGCGATTTGCAATAACTGATTTTCACCGTTTTTTTTACGAATGCTCACATGAAGGGGATTTTTTCGAACGCCCAATTTTCAAAATTAGAAGTTATATCCAAGTTTTTATCCAAGGTTCTATGTTCCTAACAGGTATTTTATATTATGATTAATCTTAACCATAGATTTTTGTTGTTTCTTTTTAAAGAACAGAGATTATGACTAATTTTAATCATAACATTATATAAAACCACTATTTTTGTTTATATATATATATATATATATATATATGTTTGTGTGTGTGTGTGTGTGTCTGTCTGTCTTTGTGTCTGTGTCTATTTATGTATACATATTATTATTATTATTATTATTATTATTATTATTATTATTACGTTAGAACATGGAAAAATGACAAACTACTACAAAATTGCACTTTTTGTTTCGACCTTGAAAGAACAATGCCTCATCATGTAGTTAACAATGACTGTAATAAACGTTTTATTTAGAAAATAATTGTTTTTATTAACAGCACTTTCCTTTATTTTCAGAACCTTTCCGTACGAAGTAAAAAGATATGAAAAGGTGGGAAAAGAAAGAGGGAAGAAAAGATCAGATAATAATTTGAGAAATTAAGAAAAGGAAAGGAAAGAGAAAGGGAAGATCAGGAATAGAAAAAATTCCCAAAATAAAGGGAAGTGTTCTTCTGAAAATATTTTTTAAGAATAAAAAGTCTATTATCATCATTGTTAACTGCCTGATGAGACAATGTTCTTTCAATGTCGAAACAAAATGTACAATTTTGTAGTAGTTTGTAGTTTGCACATGTTCTAAATTATAATTAACAATAAATCTTCATTGCCCTATTTTTATATTAAGCACTGTTTTAAATTACTGTTTTCAACGTTAAATTATATTGTTTGTTCTTATTCATTTATATATAAGGAAAGTGGTCTAGGCACATTGATGAGGTGTGATACAACGAAACAGGCCTGTATGTCGATGACTTATATATGATATTCTTATTACTATTGAGCTCTCTAGAGAAGAAAATTTTAAAAACAATTTCCACTTCTGCGATATATGAGTTACTATTCAGAAATGAATTGAGTTCTTTCATTGACTGGCGTGTGCATACACTACTGATATACAACACGTTAAAATTTCTATTCTCTGATTCCATGCGCCTATGGCTTAGAGGGTAGCGACTCCGACTGACACCAGATCGGTCGATATTTTATCCCGGCCAGAAGGAAGTGGATGTGTCTTGCCACACTGATGAGCTGAGATACAGCGAAACAGGCCTGTATGTGTATATATATATATATATATATATATATATATTATTGTCTTATATATATAATAGTCGTCTTATAGGAGAAGGAAGTGTTGTATTGCATGATTGCACCTAGGCATTCTTACTTTTAATCGCATCACCCCAAGTCAGTCATGGCTGCTAGTAATGAACAGGAAGTTAAAAAAAGGAAAATCGGTCGAGTTTTGGTTCCCGCCAGAAGGAAGTGGATGTGTCTAGCCACACTGATGAACTGTGATAAGCAAAACAGGCCTGTATGAGGCTGGCTAATATATATATATATATATATATATATATATATACATTGTCTTATATGTACATAATAGTCGTCTTATAGGAGAAGGAAATGTGGTATTGCATGATTGCACCTAGGCATTTTTTCTTTTAATCGCATCACCCCAAGAAAGGCATGGCTGCACAGGAATTTAAAAAAAAGAAAAAGTCACAGAGATTTTAAAAAATAAATAACAAAAATCTTACAGGGGTGATGAAAAAAGAATAAAAGGTAGATGTTTATTCAGATAGATAGTAAATGGCAATTTTATTTTGCATTTGAACTCTTGGAGATTGTAGCTATCAGGGAAACAAATAGCGAGTAGGGAGATCTACAGGCGTGAAGTGTAAGAAAAAATCTATTAAAGTAGAAGAGGTGGTTACATTTAATTATTTCAACGGTACAAAGGTGAAGACTTGATAACAGTCTAGTAGCATTCGGAAATTTAAGAGGTCAGGGCCCCAGGAGAAAGAAATCTGGTCAGAGCATTTGTCATGGAAATATTTGTAGAAAAGACAGTGGCAGTGACATCACGTCGTAGAGAAAGCGAATGAAGTCGAGTCACCAGGTCAGGCTCGATTACATTGCAGATCCTTCTTTGTCGAGAACCACGAGGTGAATAGAAGGAGCACCTGAGAAGGTTTGGCAACGATATTGAATGCACGGACGACGGAAAATGCTTTTTACGTCAGGAATCAAGGGACTTATTGATATAAGAATACGATATTTAATCAAAAATTTAATTAAAAACGATATGCATTCTCTGTCTACTGAATTTATTGATTTTCTTTTGCAAACTGACCATCACCATTCTGCCAGAGTTTTACATTTTTCGTTAATAAGATATCTGGAACATTCAGCTCGGCAGAAGAAAATAATTAAATGTTGTTTTAATTTTTAAAATAAGATTTTACTCAAATATTAGTATGGTTATTTTTCTACTTAAATAACAATAAATAAAAAAAATATCCGCGCCAACTATTATCGGCTCTTCTAAGAAATCCATTAAGACATAGTCTAGCCAACTGACAATTAGAATTTACAACTGTCTAGAATATATAGATTTATATATATATATATATATATATATATATATATATATATATATATATACGAAAAATTTCTTGTATAAATTCCTCGTAGAAATGGCCAGACAACGAATTTGAACATCGGAATTTGTTATATATATATATATATATATTAATGATATTTTTTTAATTTTATTCTTTTTTAATAGAGCGATCTTTATTTTTATTTCTGTTTTTAGTTGTTTTTTTTTGTCTCTATTTGTGAATTTCATTCGTGTAAAATCTTCTGTGCAATAAAGACGGAAGCTGATGATGGTTCACCTGAAACAGGCCTATATATCCGCTTAACCATAGAATAACGTATGTGTGTTATTTTTTGCACACACACACATATATATATATATATGTGTGTGTGTGTGTGTGTGCGTGTGTGTGTGTGTATCTTTCTCCTGAACATTCTCCCGTCGTTTTCTTAGAACTGAGCAGTTATTTCTTTGTTTATAGCGTTGAATAATTCTGCAGAACCACCCAGTCTTTTCGGATAAATCGAATACGACATTTGAAGTAATTAACGAATTCAGGAAAGTAGCATAATGAAATAACTACAAACATGGAAATAAAACATGCTATTGTCAGTCCTTTGACGATCTAAATGTTAAATAGGTTTTTTTGTCCTTACTCGTGTGTGATGAAAGACTTTCCCTGTCTTTTGTGTATATCAATTTTTGATACGTGCCATTAATTTTTGCGTTGAAAGGGCTTTATTTGTATGCTTTCAACAGTAGGAAAATTGAAAGCAACTATTGCAAACAATACAAGTTCTGTAGTCATATTTAAGGAATGTCGATGATAAAAATAATAGGTAATAAAATATTAATAAATGTTCTATCAATACCGCTCAGAATTAAACGCAAATGTACATGAATAATAAGCCAAACTGATAATCGGACCAATTCGACCATTAGGATATAGTAAGCCAGAAAGAATAAGATGTTCTACCTGTGTTTATTACTGGCGGTTACAATATCAATAGCATAAGATATGCAGATGACACAAGTGTTATCAGATAGGAAATTGCAGGAACTCGCACAGGAAAGCTAGAAAATAGATGTAAACATTAAATGTAAGAAGACGGAGTGTATCTCACTTAGTGAATGAAGAGACACCATATACGAATTCCAGATTGCAAATACTGTGGAGTTCCAGAACATACGGATTAAAAAGGAGTTTTTAATGCGGGATATCCACTTCACACACAAAAAAAAAAAAAAAACACAACCCAAAATTCAAGAAAAACAACGCAATAAAAAATGTATAAAAATATGAAAATGTTGTATTTGACAACATATATACAGTAGAAACGATTTGTACAATTCTTTGTATCTTTTGTTTGATAAAAATGTGTCTTTTGCATTTGCACGAATAATGGTTAAACATAAAAGTGTCTGTTTTGAGTCTGTACTTAAACAGAATAGTAGCACAAAGTTTCTTTCCTTTTTATGTATCAGACGCTAAGTAGGTGAAAAAGCAAAGTGTTTCGAATTGTGTTGAAAAGGAGTGTGAATGAGAATTCCCGAAATGAGAGAGAGAGAGAGAAAGAAAAGAGAGTCAAACAGAGATAGTAGTAATTTGTCTAGTTGATAAGAGATCTGAAAAGTATTACGGTGGATGAAGGGTTTTTTTTTTTGCAGTTGTACCGGTTGAATGGGTAAAGGATTAGTTTGTGGGCAGTGGTCTCTTTGGTGTGGGCGCCTATCGGACTGTGTGAATCTGACACTGCGGCTTTCGGGATTGACTGGCGTGGCTGAGTGTCTCGTTGACTGACAGATCGACTTCTCACTTGGGTGACGCATTGACCGACTACTGTCTCTCACTGACCCTCTTGACTAACTGTGACCGGTCGAGGGAGCCTTCTTAAATATTAAATTCTGCTCACGTGGGAGGATCCCAGAACGATTTTTTCTTTAGCTGTGAAAAAAATCATTTCATTGACGTATTTTGAATTTCACGACTTGCAAACCAATCAGGATCCAGAGTATCACTCTTTACACTAACTTATGACAAAGAAAAGTTTTTAGCTGTTTGGATCCTCTTTTGCGAGTGTGCAATTGTACTTTGGGTTTTTTTTTAGTTGGTTGATGGGTGATATAGGATTTGTATCCTATGACCTCCTACAGATTGATAAATATTGAAAATATTTTTCAATATGTACGTATGTTTTGAAACTGGTAGTGAATGTACGTGTCTACCAAATTTTGTGGTGGTGTTTTTAGGTGTTTTTGTTGGTGTAAAAAATGTTTCACTTACGTTGGTACTTGCTGAGGCTGTAGAATGTTCTGACATACTTTTCGTTGTGCGTAAATCTAAGTACGCTGGTTTTTGCCTGTCTATAGAGACAGTGTCCTTTTTTCCCACTTGCTACAATTGTGAAATATTTGGGCTTTCTATCCATTACTTGGAAAGGTCCTGCGTAAGTTGGGCAAAGAGGGCTTTTTACTGCCTCGTTTCGTACGAAAACATACTCACAATTGTTGAGGTCTTCTGGTGTGTAGAGATCTTTTGTCTGTGTTCTAGTGGGTGTGAAAATGAGATCGTTCATTCTTTGTTTAAGCTTTTGCACGAAGGATATAGTTGGCTGGAGGTAATTGGATTTGTCACAAAACTGTCCTGATAACGTCAAGGACGTTCCAAAAACCATTTCGGATGCTGTGCATCAGAAATCTTCTTTGATTATATTCCGGATAGACAATAATATTAATGATAGGTCTTAAACGAGTTAAAAAATTTCAATGTCAAGATAGCTTCCAAAAGCTAAGCAAAATATTAGGATATAAGAAAATTATATTGAGAACAAAGTAAAGAATACAGATAAATGTATTACCTGTAATCATATATGGTACTGAATACCGGATTTGAGGTAATATAAATATGGTTCTACAGAAGGATACTGAGAATGCGAACAAGTGAACCTGTGAATAATGACACAGTTTTGGAGAAAATAAAAATAAAGATACAGGTATACGCAGCATTAGGAAAAGATAGTTGAAATTTCTACAGCACATATTGAGGGAAATGAGTTTGTACATATTGAAGGCATTAAAGACAGATGAAAAGACAGGAAGTTGTGAAGAGCCACGCTAGCCCACAATATTGAAAAACGTACAAAGCAGTAGAAGATCCAAATAATAATCCTTTTATTTATACAAATAAATTCGGCATTTTACGCTCTCACGCCCCTGATTGAGCACTCTGGAAGAATGGTAGACTTTAAAAAAAAGTAGCTACTCTAACATCTACGCATCGTTCATTCAGCAATGAATTGGAACTCTCTCAGTTATTAGGGCGTGTATAATGATAATATACACGCTAAAAAGTTTGCCACCTTCTATCGAGCGCCCATAGTTCAGAGGTAGAATCGCCGACTGACGCCAATTCGGTCGGATTTCAATCCTGGGATAAAAAGCAATCGGAGTCTAACCGTACTGATGAGCTGTGATACAGCAAAACAGATCTGTCTGCGGATGACTCTCTCTCTCTCTCTCTATATATATATATATATGTGTGTGTGTGTGTGTGTGTGTGTGTGTGTGAGTGTGTGTGTTTGCGACAAAATTACACACACTGATTAAACAATGCAAATATATAACACTTTGACTCTCATATGGAGACGCATTCCGTTTTATCTATACTAACGCAACTGATTCGGTGTACTGAAAAGTAGATAAACAAAATATTTTATGTAAAGTTGTTTCGCAAAGAATCTTGTAATCCATTTTTTCAATTTAAAAGTAGATTAACACTTAATAATAAAATTGTATTTTAATTCGTAGAGTCATATTGAAGATCGCTTATATCTTGACTTATTCATGCATATTCCTCTACTTAGATTTTCTTTCTTTGTTTGCTCTACTTACACATTGAGCGCTTTAGTGTTAGCGTTTCCGTCTTTGGGTTTTTTTTTCTTTCTTACGAGTGCTTGACTTTTTGTTCATGAACTTCGTTTTTTTCTTTTTTTTTGCTTCCCCTTATTTTCCCTCCGAGTTTGTTCTCGGTGGGTTATACAAGACGATTTAAATTGTAGCTTGATTAATACTCGTTTCTGTAAGTTAGTTCTCTTACTATTGTTATTGTTGTTGCTATATATATATATATATATATATATATATATATATATTCATCCGCAGACAGATTTGTTTCCCTGTATCACAGTTCATCATGAGTACAATTAGACATCTGATTACTTCTAGCCAGGATTGAAACCCAACCTAATTGACTTGAGTCGGCGATTCTAACTCTAAGCTATGAGCGCTCGGTAGAGGAAGCCGCACTTTAGCGTGCTATATACAATGTACACACATGCCAATAGCCTAGAGTGTTCAAATGTTTTGTTAATCACGTCATCTCAAGCAAGGCAATAAAGGTCATAAGGGATAAATAACTACTGAGAGTTAGAATATATAAGAAATAAACTCTATTGCGGAGAAAGCACATTAAAGGAACACAAATAAAGAAGACAGAAGATAACGTTTGGCACTGAATTTAAATTTTTGAAGATCAAAGTTTTCTGGAAAGCTTGATACCAGAGAAAGTTTTGCAAATTTATATTTCAGGGGAAGAAAAGGTTTGCATAGAACTTACTGCTATATATAAACCATTTAACAGCAAAAGAACGAAAGTTTTCCCTAATCTTGTACACCGTTTTAATTTGTAAAGTGTCGTACATACCTGGGAAGTGTTCTAACAGAAGAGGAGAAAATGCCATATAGATATCCAAAGTCGAATTGGCATGGCGAAGGACGCATTCCAGAAGCTGTGTAAAGTATTAAGAGACAGGAAACTTTTACTAGAAACAGTGTACTGGGTTGCTATGTGATGTCAGTTCTTCAATATGGTAGTGAATGCTAGACAATATCATCAAAGATGAAAAGAAAACTTGATCAGCTGAATTGTGGTTCTACAGAAGGATGCTGTGAATATCATGGATCGAGCATGTGAGCAATGATGAGGTTTTGGAAAAGATGGAAACAAAAAGGAAATTAAGTGAATGTTAGACAATATCATAAAAAATGAAGGAAACACTTGAAGCAATTGAAATGTGGTTCTACAGAAGGATGCTGGGTATATCATGGATCGAGCATGTGAGCAATGATGAGGTTTTGGAAAGGATGGAAACAAAAAGGAAATTAAAATTAAGCATCAGGCAGAGACGACTAAATTTCTTGCGACTTGCAATAATTCTAAGAGGCCAGATAGAGGGAAAGGAGATAGAGGAAAGAAGCGGGTAACATATCTGAAAGGCTTGAGCAGGTTGATGAAAGAACGGGGGTTGCGTGATGCTACAGAAAAATTGGGCTAAGAGCCACCAGGAATAGAGAGATCAGGTGGGCTATGATCGCCTACGTTCTGAAAAGACAAGGCACATAAAAGAACCCTAAAGTAAATATATATACAATTAACGGGGAGAAGCGTGTTACTTAGTTGAGCAGTGTTATTTTATTCATGCCGACTTCAATGTTTCGTCAAGGTATTATTGTCATTCTTCACTCTTCAAGGTTTTATGCATTATTGTAATGTCATTAATCAATGCTCCAATTTTTCTTAATTATATGGAACTTACTGTAATTTAATATCTTTAGATGTGAGTGATTCTACAGATGGTTAATTGCTTTTTGTTGTGTTGATCTCTTTTTAGTGCGCTGTAGGTTGCCAGAACAATTACCATAAAATTTTTTACAAAAAAGGCATAATGAGGAAACCTAAGACTGTTGGAAAGTTACTGAAACGGAGATGCCAGTCAATGACCTATATTTTTGAAGATCTTTTTTTTTATATTTTCAACAATCACTAAATATATACCAGAAGCACTAGACCAGACGTGATTGCAAAAATACAAGCAAAGATGAGGGGCATATTTATAAATATGTAAAATGGATTCTGCCAAGAAAGATTATCTAGCTCGATACGGGGAACAAAGTTTTCATTCAGCAGAACTACCAACTGATTTCATGTACTATTTCCACTTAAGCGGAAAACGTTCGTCTATGTAGGCGAACCGAGTCACACTCATAAAGATTAGTATCAACTATGACGATTGACGATAAAATGCACTGCATATATATAAGAAAGGTTATAAAATTAATGCGAAAACGGTTTGCCTAGCCCTCAATTCGCTCATTATTTTGCCGTCAAATCTCCAGTGACGAGTAATTTTGTTCAAAAATCTGGCAACGAATCAGATACCAGTAGCAATAATACTAGTGGCTGCTCATGGTTAAGCTTCAATGTCAGAAATCTATAATTCCTGTTGCATGTACGACCGAACCGTGTAGATTCAAGTGCTTCGACACTTACTGTCCCAGAGCTTAGACACACGTGCTCTGAAAATAACAGTCTTCTCGTCTAACCAGTATCTCACTTCGTCTTTCATAATTATTAACCCCCCCAGTTTTTTTTAAGAAGAAATGATATATTTAATTCTATTTTTAGTATTTATTGTCAAATGAAAATAGAATGGTTCTTTGTTCTTTAAACTTTGCAAAATTTTACAAGGTAAGGAATCAAAGCTAAACTCGTCCGAATCACCCTAAATTGTCTTCATTCTTTTATTGATGAAACTGCAATATAGGTCATTATTAAATATTTATGAATTCATTTGATGCACATATCATTCTATAGTATTAAAAAAGAACCATTTTATTTTAATTTACAATTATTCACTTGGCAATAAATAATGAAAAAAATAGTATGAAATGCATCATTTTTTAAAACAATGTGATGGCCTATTAATTATGGTCGATAGTGCATATATATATACACACACACACACACACACACACACACACACACACACACACATATATATATATATATATATATATATATATATATATATATACTTCATTTGTAAACGAGTCATTACGGGACCTAGGTTTCTACCACGTGGTGTATTCAGGCGATTTGCAATAACTGAGTTTAGCCCTTTTTTTCTTTCTTTTTTTAAAGAAAGCTCACGTAAGGGTGATTTTTTGAAGGTTCACATAACAGGGAATTATTAAACACGCAATTTATAAAATTAGAAAAAATTATAACTTTTTATCCATGATTGTATGAACATAATAGGTACTTTATGGTATGGTTACACATAATCCTAATTTCCATTCTTTCATTCAATAATTCACTTTATTTGGAAATAGCATAATCGCTAACTTTTCTTCCTGGCAGAGTCTATATATTTTACCACCTTTGTAAATCTGGACTGTTTCCACTGTACTCCACGTTAAGTCTGGGCCTTTTCCATATTTTAATTTCAATTTCCACATGCGTAATAACTAGTTTACAAATGAAGAATATTTAAAAGTTCTACAATATAATTGTATTGAACACTTTTTAATACAACTCTGTACTGGTCTATTTTTTTTTTATTACCAAAAACTAAGTAATTAAACCATTAAATATATATATATATAAATTTGAAATCCCTAAAAAAGAAAAAGCATATAGGTAAAATCTTAAAAACCGGATACTAATAATATAATTTATTTTTTATTAAACATTATCCAGGTGGATGGCTAGATGAAAATAGTATTAGCTATTTACAAAACCAAAGCTATTCGTGCACTCCAAATATCGACAATATTATCAGTTTACATAACAATCATATTTTAAATTTTAAATAATACCAACACAAAAACAGGAATTTGAAATTCTTGTAATTTTAGATCCGTGAACAACTGCCGAGTAGAAGGCAAGGTTTAATCTACCCAGGTAATTTACCAAGCCCAAATCTCTCTAAATAAAAACAGAAAAAATTACCAAACTTATATCAGTATCTCCGGTGGGGAATTTAAACAATGTTACTATATTCATAAGGACCCCTTTTCTAACCCCAATCTAAAATTCCAAACATCCCTTTCCAGAAGATTTTGTGAAATGAAGGAAGAAGGACTAAACCCTATAGTTAGTTGGAAACTGATAGGCTCAGCCCGTACTCCCAGAAACCTTTCCGATAGATGTAATGTGTTTGGTTGAAAAAAATAAAATAAATGATCCTAATCAAAAACCTATTTTAAATTTACGTAAGGAATTCATAAGCAAATGCCGGCATAAATTTAACTCGTTGAATTTTAAGTTTTAAATTTTAAATTTTAAATTTCGAAGGTTAAATTTTAGAATTGTTAATTGTTAATTTTTAATGTTAAATTTATAATTTAATGTAAGTAATTTTAATTTTAAAGACTTCTGTTGATAATCTAATACCAATACCAGTGTTATAATTGACTTCTTCTTTCGTCAAAAAAAACTACAAACTTCCCTATAATTACCTATAGACCACCTCTTTAACCCACAAATATTTCTAGCCAATTTTTTTAGATTGCAACAAATCTTAATTAATTTTCTAATGCTTAAATATTTTTCCTGCTAAAAAATTTCCCATTACGTTATTGATAAAATGAGAATTTTATAAAGATCTACTTTAAATTTTATGAATCTTTAGAAATTACAACAATAATTTTTTGTAAGTCAGCTATTTTCTTATATGCATATATGTATATACATGTATGTGTATATATGTATATATTTGTACATGTATGCATATATATGTGTATGTGTATATATATATATATATATATATATATATATATATATATATATTTGTGTGTGTATGTTTATCAGTATATATGTATATACATGTTTATATGTAAGCATATATGTATCTGTGTAAAATCATGTATGTAATTAGATTTTTACAAGTGTAGAGGCTCATGCCTTGTTCCCTGTTTAGGATGTGGTTTCCAGCTTTCTCTTTTCCAATCTTTTCACTTTTCTTTTTTTTTTCTTTTTCATTTTTTTTTTCATTTGGAGTAGATAGACTAAACTATCGCCCGGTTCACACTCCACCCACTTCTATTGTACAGGTGTAGACGCTCATCCCTTGTTCCCTGTTTAGGAGGTGGTTTCCGGCTTTCTCTTTTCCAAATCTTTTCAATCTCACGTAGACCCCTGCACATCAGTGGCGTTACCGCCTTGCCCGGCTGATATGATTTTTAAAAAAATGTGTATATTGTTTGGTGTGCTATTGTATGTACATTTCCTCTTTCTACATATATATATATATATATATATATATATGTGTGTGTGTGTGTGTGTATTGAAGTATGTGTAAGCTTATATATATATATATATATATGTGTGTGTGTGTGTGTGTGTGTGTGTCTGTATGTATATGTATGTATATGTGTATATTGCTATGGGTGTTTGTGTGTGTATGTATACTTATATTTATATTATTTGACTATTTCTCATTTTAGAACTATTATAATATTACTCCAATTTTATTTTCATTTTATTAGTAGATTTGAAACCATCTACAATAGCTCAGCCATATTATAATTATTTTTAAACAAATGTTTTTGTGAAATTTTTAACAGGGCTTAATATACAACATATTGTCTCCTTTCGCTACTTTCCACGCCTTTTCTTTTCTTTCGTTTTTCTTTTATTTATAACTTTTTTTCACCCTCTGAAGGCGGCATTCCTCACTTTGGCTCCAATTTTTTCCATATCTTATTTCTACGTTAACTCTCCCCTGTCTACTCCATTTGTCTTTTTCTTTAGGTTCTCTAAGCCCCGCTTCCTTATTACAGCTGTCTTTTGCGGGTGTTGTTATTAGTTTTCTTTTCATTTCCATCCACTCTAAAACCTCATCGTTGATCACATCTTCAGTCCATAGTATCCTCAACATGCTTTTGTGAAACCATATTTCAGTTTCTTCAATTCGTTCATGCATCTTTAGGAAGATTCTCCAGTATTCACTGCCCTATTGAAAAAGAGAAATCACATAGCATGTTGGGGCCTCTTAGGCACAGAAATTTTAGGGTTGAATTTTACATGGCACAAGGCCATTTCCCAAAGAACTAAATTCCTGCATTCCAACAATTATTTTATACGGTTGAAATCATTCATGAAATTAGCAAATGAAACATTGACTAAAATGGTCAAAGCGTTAATTGTAATTATAACAAGAATTACATACTTTGTAAAGACGTTGAATGTGTCTGATTAAAATGTCTTTCATTTCTGCATAAGATTGTGTTAAAGCTTTTGAGGTAAGTTGTAAAGTTCTTTGTCTCTGTAATTTGTGTTAGTAATAAGAATGATTTAGTAAGAAAAGGTGAGTTGGCCTTTACAAGTTGTGCGGGTTAAGATTCTTGTGCCAACTGTAATAATTTGTGTTATTTAAAGAAATAAAAAGTTCGGCTGTGTGAGAGAATTGCTTGACATTGAAGAGCGCGAACCCCGCAATAGCATGCTGCTATTGAGGGTAGCTGTGAACTGCCTTGCTTTGTGTTCTGTGTTTCTGCTGCAACTGTCTTTGGGTGTATCACGTGTCTGCTATATATATATCCCGTAATGAAGCGAGAAAGTAAGATTATCACGTACAATGTGTTAATGTAGCTGTGTGGAAATACACGTGTTCATAAGCTAATGTAGTCCTCTCTTTTATCTTTCTAGCAACATTTTGCTGTCTCTTAATTCTGGAATGCATCGTTGGCCATGCAAATTCGCCTTCGAATCTCAGTGTTACACTTCTGTTTTCTAGTCTTCTATTAGAACATTCCCCGGTTATTTAAATTTCTGTACTTGCTTGATTTTAGTATCCCCCGCTTGTAGTTTGAGTTTTGCCTCCTTGTTTTTTACTGATATCACTGATTTGGTGTTCTTTTAGTTTTGTGTAGTGCTTTCATTCTGGCTTTTTTCAACTACCTTCTGGAAGAGGTCTTGTAGTTTCTTTTCCGTGTCTGCTACCGACTGTATCGTCTGCGTATCTTATATTATTCAGATCGTGGCCGTCAATGCTGAATCTTGCCATTTTCTTGCTATATAATGTAATAGATCCGGGGAGAAGACACATCCTTGCATTACACCCTTTTGTATCTTTAATTTAATGGTATTCTTGCTTAAATTCTGCCCACCGTTTGGCAGGCCTGAAAAATTTAATCGTCAACGAAGTTTAAATTCTCGTTAGGGTTGTTAATTCACTTTTTCCGTCTCATAAGAAAAACATGACGATCACCCCCAGTAGAGGGTGAATCGTGGAGTAGAATTTACTTCTTAGCAGGAGGCGAACCTAGACAACGATATTCTTTAATCATTTAACTTGAATGTATCTTGGAAATAGTGGATTCTTCTTCATGTGCCGTGTTCTCTCAGAACGAAGGCGATCATGGACTTCCACTTGGCGCTGTCTCTTGTCGCTCTGAGTAATTTTTATCTTGGTATCTCTTCCAAGCCCTGCTTCGTCAATCACAAGTACGTCTCGAGCTGCTTTTCCCTGTCTCTTCTTCCATTTATCCGATCTGGGAGTATCAATTTCTCCAGACCCTCCTTTCTCATTACTTGTTCCAGGAACGTAATTTGTCTCTTTCTGATATCTATTATCAATTTTCTTTACGTTAGCATCCTTTCCAACACGTCATCGTTGCACAGGTGCTCTGTCCATGGTATCCTCAGCATCCTTCTGTAAAACCACATTCAGTCAGTTAAGTGCCATACGTGAAAACACGCTTGGGCGATCATGTCTCGAAAGAGACATGACTGACTGGACAGAAGATTATCCCGCAGTAAGTTGCCATTGCTTTCTGCGGTAGTTGGTTGCCAGCTATAGAACCCAATCTGCCCTGCTATTTAACCCATAACTGGAGGGAAGATACGGATTAATACCTTTCCCAAGGGTATTTGTAATTTAGTGAATGCAATGGATTCAACTGGAATTCGAACTCGGCTCCCAGATTTCTCGTTCCGATATCCACTGTACCACAAGAGACTAAAAGAGCCTGTAAAGACTTTAGATAGAATTGAAGATAAAGTAAAATAAAAAAATATATGGTTCAGAAAGATAGAAAATGGAGATTGACACTGAATTTAAATTTTTGAAATTATATGGAGTATAGTAGCAAATAATAAGGAATGAGAAATCAGATAAGAGATGCGATAAAACCTATTAGAACAGAAGTGATTGTTTCTTCTAGGTAGTTCAATAAAACGGAGAGACCTAAATGCCCATCTAGTAGCAGTCTTAAATTGATTCAGACGAAGCATTAAGGTAAACAACCAATCAACATAAGTAAAATAAAAGTACATGTAAACTAGACAGAGTGAATCTTGTCCCTTCAGTAGGAAATGACTGCTGCAGAGATGCCAGGTCAGGACCACTTAGATTAGAGATGTTTCTTTTAATTTTGTCAAAATTGTAGATATATATCGTAGGTTTTACTAGACTAGTCAATCGGTTAAGTGCCATACGTGATACACGCTTGGTCGATCATGTCTCGAAACAGACATGGCTGACTGGGCAGAAGATTATCCCGCAGTAGGTTGCCATTGCTTTCTGCGGTAGACTGGTTGCCGACCAAGGCTATAGAACCCAATCTGTCCTGTTATTTTAAACCATAACTGGAAGGAATAGACGGATTAATACCTTTCCGAAGGGTATTTGCGCGTAAGTGAATGCATGGAATTCAACTGGAATTCGAACTCGGCTCTCCGATTTCTCGTTCCGAGCCGATATCCACTGCGCCACAACGCACATCCCACTAAACTAGACATTGCAATAATATTAAATGCACAGCCGAATGATGGATTTTTAAATGTGGAAGATGGATTCTGACAATGAAAATTGTCTTTGCATAACACAGTAAACCGATATTCCTAGAAGTAGACCTACCAATTCATTCAACCAAATTCACAAAAGACTGCAAATCTGGGGCAAATAATAAGGGTCATTCTCTTATTTATAACATCAAATTAGCTACACGATCACTACGTAATGATAACGATAGCAATACTTCATTATTATGCACACTTTTAAAAATTCGTATTGCTGCGCATATGTCAATAAGAGAGCAGTATATAACATAATTAATGACAGCGTTTCTAATATTGCTAGACGAGTCACATATAACATTCTTTCGAATCACTATTGTATGACATATCTCCACAGCAGAAGACGAAAGCGTCTCCCACTGGGAGATTAGAGTCAACAATTGCTCTCAGCGGGGGATCGTCTAGTGTTGAGCCAGGGATTTCAGAATTCTTTCGGCTTGGAAAGATTTGTTATACTAGCTTTGTAAACAGAAGACAGTGACCAGAAAAGGAAAGAAACGAAGTCAAAATGAAAACGAGGGTGAATACAACGCCCACATTGCAAGGTTAAATGTTTATAGAAATAAAAGTTTCGAAAAGATGCGGAGAATTAGAAAGAGAAAGAAAGAAAGAAAATTAAGAAATGAAAACATAATTACAGAATTCAATAAGAAAGATTTTTCTTTTTCTTCATGTGCCGCTTTCCTTCAGGACGTAGGCAATCATGGATTTCCATTTGGCCCTGTCTCTTGCCGCTCTCTTTTTTTCTCTCTTGGTATCTCTCCCAAGCCCTAAACTCCAAACCACCATTCCTTTGTCCAAGCCTCTCAAATATGTCTCGCGCTGCATTCCCATATCTTTCCTTCTATTCGTCTTGTGAGTATTAGATTCTCAAAACTTTCTTTCCTCAATACTTGTCCAAGGAACCTCAGATGTCTCTTCCTGATGTTAATGATCAGTTTTCTTCTCCTTTGCGTCCTCACCAACAGCTAATCGCTGCTCACGTGCTAGGTGCATGGTATCCTTATCCTTAGCATTCTTATGTTGAACTACATTTTTCTTGCCTCGAGTTTCTCATTCATCATTGAAGAGATCATCTAACATTCACTGCCATACAGATGGAGAAATACTACATAGCAGAACACCACTCTTTCCTTTGTTTTCAATGAGATTTTCCAGTCCCTCAGTACTCTGGTTAGCTTTTGAAATGCCTCTTTAGCCACGCAAATGCGTCTTCAATGTGGCACTTTCTATCCCCTGTCAGAACGCTTCCTAAATACTTATTTTTTAACTTGTTTTATTTTACATTCCTAGACCTACGAAAAGGCATTTGACAAAAGACGCCACAAAAACTTAACTGAGCAAGTGATTACTTGTCATAAAAGTTCTATTCTATGGACATGTCTACCAGAGTAGTATTATGCTACACTTGTTTCCGTAGCAAATATGTTTTTTACAAGGTGGGCTTGCTAACTTCACACTCAAATTGGTTATGATTTTAGAGTCGTCCATCTCCTGCACTGTAAAATTAATGATAGACACTCAGCTTAGAAAGCAGTAGAAAATTAAAAATGGCCGAACAATCGAAAATAAAAATGGAATATATGTAATTATGGCCCAAAAATGATTATCATCAAAATTCTATCTATCTATCTATCTATCTATCTATCTATCTATCTATCTATCTATGTGTGTGTGTGTGTGTGTGTGTGTGTGTAAATAGATAGATAGATAAATAGATAGATTCTAAGCATATACTTTTAACTATAAGAGACAATGAGTGTCTATTATGTTTAATCATGAGCCGTTCCAAACATCGTGTTTTGGCTTTAATTTCAGTTAAAAATAAAGACAAAAATTCTCCAACATTTGGATAATTTTTTATTATGTTGGTTCTAAGCATTCCGCTCGCATGAGCCATCTTCGGAGAGGTTACAGAGAGATTAACACAAAAACATCCACCATCAGCGACGATTTTATCTTGTGTAGACATAAAACTCCGCTCAGCAACGGCAATAGTTACCAAAAATAGCAAACGCAGTTCGCAAATTTGTAATGCGTTTCTATGATGTCACACCGCGCGAGAGCTCGAAATGATAACAGAAACATATATTTAGATGCAATGTAATGTGCTATGACGAGATTTAAACGTGACTTTTATATAACCTCATGTTATTTAAGCAATAATTGGAGGGAAGAGACGGATTAATACCTTTCCCAAGAATATTTCCGCGTAAGTTCGAATTCCAGTTGAATTACAATCACTAACTCGCAAGTACCCTTGGGAAAGGTATTAATCCGTCTCTTCGCTTCAATTATTGCTTAAATAACAGGACATATTGTGTTCTATAATCTTGGCTGGCAACCAGTCTGCCGTAGAAATTAATGACAACCCACTGCGGCATAATCTTCTGCCGTGTCAGTCATGTTCCTTTCGAGACATGATCGCCCAAGCGTATATCACGTCTGGTATTTAAATGTCTTCTCATTGACTTTCACCCTCAGCGACCGCATGGGTCTTCTGAGTGATATCAAAACGTCTCTTCAATACTAATTAACGATATAAATCCGCGATACTCGCTAATGATTTTCTTATGTTTGTATTGGCTGTTTCATTAGATAAAGGTCGAGAAAATAAAATGGAAAAATCTAAGGAATCCTTGGCAGCAAGCATTTTTCGACAATCAGTTATCCCCGCGAAACAAGTTATCAGTATTCCTGAATCACAATGACATTATTCGAGCGCCATTGTTGTCGACGGACCGGATTTGTTAATTATAGGAATCAGGATGTTATTAAATATCAATGGGGGAAACTACGTGACTTGGTCTACCAAACTGTTATCGTTTTTTGTCGAAGTGCCAGTTGTTCCATTGCCGGTTTTCTTGTATAAAAACATTTCAAAAACATTGCGCGCCTTTTCATCGATAATCTTCACGAGACCAAAAGGATAAAGCGCCAGCGTTATGATGTTGGCCAGAAAACGATTCTCCTGGGCTGTAGTGCTATAGTAGTGCACTCAATTCGCAAAATGTACACCAAAACTGGCAGATAATTTAAAGCTATAATTAAAAAAAGCATTTTAAAAAAATTACTATCCAACATTGTTTTACAGTCAGTATTAAAGTAGATAAGGCCCCGACCCAGTCTGAAGCGAAATTTTTGCATAAGCACTCATTAAGTCCCCTACAAATTTCAGCTGTCTTTTCTTGATGTTAAGTATAAATTTTCTTTTTAACATTTTCTCGAAAGCTTCATCGTTGCTCACATGTTCAGTCCATGTTATGCTAAGCATTCTTTTGTAAAACCCACATTTCCCTTGCTACAAGTATTTACTACAACATTCACTGCCATATGGAAGGAAAGATATGTTGCTATTCGGAACTCTTTTGTTTATTTCTGAAGAAGTTTTTTTTTCCGTTTCTTATTAAGAAACTGAGGACAGTAGATGTTATGCTGGGATTTGTCATCGGAAGCCACAATTTGAACAACATAAGGTATACAGATGATACAGTATTGATAGCAAACACGGAAAAAAAACTACAAGACCTCCTACAGAAAGTAGCAGAAGAGAGTGACAAGAAAGGACAACAAATAAACTGCAAGAAAAATGAATGCATGATCATCAGCAAAATTATCAGCCCAAAATGCCAAATACAGACGGGGATGCTAAATTCAAGCAGGTACAAAAATTTAAATACCTGGGAAGTGTTCTAACAGATAACGGAAAGTGCGACACAAAGATCCGAAGGCGAATTGGCATGGTGAAGGTCGCATTCCAGAAGCTGAGTAGAGTATTAAGAAACAGAAATATTTAGCAAGAAATACAGAAAAGAATACTAGATTGCTATGTGATGTTAGCTCTTCAATATGGCAGCGAATGCTGGACAATATCATCAAAGATGAGGGAAAAACTTGAAGCAATCGAAATGGCGTTATACAGATGGATGCTGCAGGTATCACGAATCGAGCCCGTGAGCAATGATGACGTTTTGCAAGGATGAAAACGGAAAGGAAATTAATACTTATCATCAGGAAGATACAGCTAAAGGAAGGCTTGGAGAACCAGATACTAACTGGCCAGATAGATGGAAAAGGATAGAAAGCAGTGGATAACATATTTGAAGGGCGTGAGCGGGTGGATGACAGAACGGTGGTTGCGTGATGTAGAAGAGAACGCGTGCTAAGCGCCACCAGTGATAGTGGAAAGCCATGATCGCTTACATCCTGACAGGACAAGGCACATAAAAGATGAAGAATACCCTGCTTAGATTTTGGAGTGCAACTTTCACAACCCAATGCGCCTTTAAATTTCAGTGTCGGACTTTCCATCCTCTGTTAGAAAACTTCTCAGATATTTAAAATGCTTAATTATTGGTGGCCACTATCTTAACAACGTAAGTTATGCAACTGACAGTGTTGATACCTGAGACGAAAAAAAAAACTTACTCACCGCGAACTTTGACTTGTCGGACCATCTTGTCTAGGCAGAGAGAATTCCAGACAAGCCTATGCCGAAACGCAGAATTTTGGCTGAAAAATGTAAAAAAAAAGGAGCCCGATTCTGACTTATTCAGAGTCTGTGGGAATATTATTTTTGCCCGAGCTTAGAGGCTGAGTATTCCCATGTTAAAAACCGACCTCGAGTCAAATGTAGTCTCATACTGATAAATAGCAGTCGCTTTAGTAAGAATATATGATATGCTAATCCGTATATTATCCGCAGGGATTAGTAAGTCATCACATGTTAATACAATGATGTGCACAAAATTTTAAAATATACATTTCTGAAATATAATAGTGATAATAATATTCCCGTTTCTTCATAAAAAAAGATTGACCTGGCAACTAGTATATAATAATAGAAATAATATAAAATATACATTTCTGAAATATAATAGTGATAATAATATTCCCGTTTCTTCATAAAAAAAGATGACCTGGCAACTAGTATATAATAATAGAAATAATATAAAATATACATTTCTGAAATATAATAATGATAATAATATTCCCGTTCTTCATAAAAAAAGATTGACCTGGCAACTAGTATATAATAATAGAAATAATATAAAATATACATTTCTGAATTATAATAGGGATAATAATATTCCCGTTTCTTCATAAAAAAAGATTGACCTGGCAACTAGTATATAATAATAGAAATAATATAAAATATACATTTTTGAAATATAATAGTGATAATAATATTCCCGTTTCTTCATAAAAAAAGATTGACCTGGCAACTAGTATATAATAATAGAAATAATATAAAATATACATTTTTGAAATATAATAGTGATAATAATATTCCCGTTTCTTCATAAAAAAAGATTGACCTGGCAACTAGTATATAATAATAGAAATAATATAAAATATACATTTCTGAATTATGATAGGGATAATAATATTCCCGTTTCTTCATAAAAAAAGATTGACCTGGCAACTAGTATATAATAATAGAAATAATATAAACTATACATTTTTGAAATATAATAGTGATAATAATATTCCCGTTTCTTCATAAAAAAAGATTGACCTGGCAACTAGTATATAATAATAGAAATAATATAAAATATACATTTTTGAAATATAATAGTGATAATAATATTCCCGTTTCTTCATAAAAAAAGATTGACCTGGCCACTAGTATATAATAATAGAAATAATATAAAATATACATTTCTGAATTATAATAGGGATAATAATATTCCCGTTTCTTCATAAAAAAAGATGACCTGGCAACTAGTATATAATAATAGAAATAATATAAAATATACATTTCTGAAATATAATAGTGATAATAATATTCCCGTTTCTTCATAAAAAAAGATTGACCTGGCAACTAGTATATAATAATAGAAATAATATAAAATATACATTTCTGAAATATAATAGTGATAATAATATTCCCGTTTCATCATAAAAAAAGATGACCTGGCAACTAGTATATAATAATAGAAATAATATAAAATATACATTTCTGAAATATAATAGTGATAAAAATATTCCCGTTTCTTCATAAAAAAAGACTGACCCGGCAACTAGTATATAATAATAGAAATAATATAAAATATACATTTCTGAAATATAATAGTGATAATAATATTCCCGTTACTTCATAAAAAAAGATGACCTGGCAACTAGTATATAATAATAGAAATAATATAAAATATACATTTCTGAAATATAATAGTGATAAAAATATTCCCGTTTCTTCATAAAAAAAGACTGACCCGGCAACTAGTATATAATAATAGAAATAATATAAAATATACATTTCTGAAATATAATAGTGATAATAATATTCCCGTTACTTCATAAAAAAAGATGACCTGGCAACTAGTATATAATAATAGAAATAATATAAAATATACATTTCTGAAATATAATAGTGATAATAATATTCCCGTTTCTTCATAAAAAAGATTGACCTGGCAACTAGTATATAATAATAGAAATAATATAAAATATACATTTCTGAAATATAATAATGATAATAATATTCCCGTTTCTTCATAAAAAAAGATGACCTGGCAGCTAGTATATAATAATAGAAATAATATAAAATATACATTTCTGAAATATAATCGTGATAAAAATATTCCCGTTTCTTCTTAAAAAAAGATTGACCTGGCAACTAGTATATAATCATAGAAATAATATAAAATATACATTTCTGAAATATAATAGTGATAATAATATTCCCGTTTCTTCATAAAAAAGATTGACCTGGCAACTAGTATATAATAATAGAAATAATATAAAATATACATTTCTGAAATATAATAGTGATAATAATATTCCCGTATCTTTATAAAGAAAGATTGACCTAGCAACTAGTATATAATAATAGAAATAATATAAAATATACATTTCTGAAATATAATAGTGATAATAATATTCCCGTTACTTCATAAAAAAAGATGACCTGGCAACTAGTATATAATAATAGAAATAATATAAAATATACATTTCTGAAATATAATCGTGATAAAAATATTCCCGTTTCTTCTTAAAAAAAGATTGACCTGGCAACTAGTATATAATCATAGAAATAATATAAAATATACATTTCTGAAATATAATAGTGATAAAAATATTCCCGTTTCTTCTTAAAAAAAGATTGACCTGGCAACTAGTATATAATCATAGAAATAATATAAAATATACATTTCTGAAATATAATAGTGATAATAATATTCCCGTTACTTCATAAAAAAAGATGACCTGGCAACTAGTATATAATAATAGAAATAATATAAAATATACATTTCTGAAATATAATAGTGATAATAATATTCCCGTTACTTTCATAAAAAAAGATGACCTGGCAACTAGTATATAATAATAGAAATAATATAAAATATACATTTCTGAAATATAATAGTGATAATAATATTCCCGTATCTTTATAAAGAAAGATTGACCTAGCAACTAGTATATAATAATAGAAATAATATAAAATATACATTTCTGAAATATAATAGTGATAAAAATATTCCCGTTTCTTCATAAAAAAAGATTGACCTGGCAACTAGTATATAATAATAGAAATAATATAAAATATACATTTCTGAAATATAATAGTGATAATAATATTCCCGTTTCTTCATAAAAAAGATTGACCTGGCAACTAGTATATAATAATAGAAATAATATAAAATATACATTTCTGAAATATAATAATGATAATAATATTCCCGTTTCTTCATAAAAAAAGATTGACCTGGCAACTAGTATATAATAATAGAAATAATATAAAATATACATTTCTGAAATATAATAATGATAATAATATTCCCGTTTCTTCATAAAAAAAGATTGACCTGGCAACTAGTATATAATAATAGAAATAATATAAAATATACATTTCTGAAATATAATCGTGATAAAAATATTCCCGTTTCTTCTTAAAAAAAGATTGACCTGGCAACTAGTATATAATCATAGAAATAATATAAAATATACATTTCTGAAATATAATAGTGATAAAAATATTCCCGTTTCTTCATAAAAAAAGATGACCTGGCAGCTAGTATATAATAATAGAAATAATATAAAATATACATTTCTGAAATATAATAGTGATAATAATATTCCCGTTTCTTCATAAAAAAGATTGACCTGGCAACTAGTATATAATAATAGAAATAATATAAAATATACATTTCTGAAATATAATCGTGATAAAAATATTCCCGTTTCTTCTTAAAAAAAGATTGACCTGGCAACTAGTATATAATCATAGAAATAATATAAAATATACATTTCTGAAATATAATAGTGATAATAATATTCCCGTTACTTCATAAAAAAAGATGACCTGGCAACTAGTATATAATAATAGACAAATAATATAAAATATACATTTCTGAAATATAATAGTGATAATAATATTCCCGTTACTTCATAAAAAAAGATGACCTGGCAACTAGTATATAATAATAGAAATAATATAAAATATACATTTCTGAAATATAATAGTGATAATAATATTCCCGTATCTTTATAAAGAAAGATTGACCTAGCAACTAGTATATAATAATAGAAATAATATAAAATATACATTTCTGAAATATAATAGTGATAAAAATATTCCCGTTTCTTCATAAAAAAAGATTGACCTGGCAACTAGTATATAATAATAGAAATAATATAAAATATACATTTCTGAAATATAATAGTGATAATAATATTCCCGTTTCTTCATAAAAAAGATTGACCTGGCAACTAGTATATAATAATAGAAATAATATAAAATATACATTTCTGAAATATAATAGTGATAATAATATTCCCGTATCTTTATAAAGAAAGATTGACCTAGCAACTAGTATATAATAATAGAAATAATATAAAATATACATTTCTGAAATATAATAGTGATAAAAATATTCCCGTTTCTTCATAAAAAAAAGATTGACCTGGCAACTAGTATATAATAATAGAAATAATATAAAATATACATTTCTGAAATATAATAGTGATAATAATATTCCCGTTTCTTCATAAAAAAGATTGACCTGGCAACTAGTATATAATAATAGAAATAATATAAAATATACATTTCTGAAATATAATAATGATAATAATATTCCCGTTTCTTCATAAAAAAAGATGACCTGGCAGCTAGTATATAATAATAGAAATAATATAAAATATACATTTCTGAAATATAATAGTGATAATAATATTCCCGTTTCTTCATAAAAAAGATTGACCTGGCAACTAATATATAATTCCCACGTCCCATATTAGTTTTTCCAGATGTGCGTTTCCTCCAAAACTTTTATTTGAAGCAGTGTGGTGTGTCAGCATGTTAATTATTTTAAAGTTTTCTCTTAAACTATATGTAAAAAAATAAACACAGGTTCCAAATCATTAAATAGACACTATATTTCTTTCCTTCGATCCCTCTCTCACACACAGTTTCAAACAGGGTTAAATGAAAGTTTAAAAAATCTTGAACTGTATTCATAGATTGCATCTAACACATCACTAAATAAATTTCAATCCTAAATAATAAAGCAACAAACTTTAGGCAAAATTCGACGTTATTCATAAACATAGTCTCCTTCTAGGTTGAAAAACGATGATTTTTTTGTAGAACGATTTGTGTTTGGCCTCAAAATACGCCTCAATTTCTGATATCACTTCTTCATTGGAGCCAAATCTATTTCCCTGAAGCATTCTTTTGAGGTCTGAAAACATCCAGCAGTGGCTGGGGCCAGATCTAGAGAATAGGGGGGAAGCGAAAGCAATTCGAAGTTCAATTCATTTAGTTTTGCCATCGTTCCGATCGACTTGTGACACGGTGTGTTTTTCATGGTGAAAGACCAATTTTTCTTCTTTATTTGTGACCGTTTACTTAACGATTTCTTCCTTCAATCGCCCCAATATTCCGATATAATATTCGCTATTGATGATTCATTCTTTCTCAGGATCATCGGTGAACAAAATATCGTGTACATCCCAATATACGGAGGCCAAATCTTGTCTGCCGGTGTTTCGACTTTGGTCGCTGTAGACGGTTTTCACCTGCTGCTGTCCACTCAGGTGACTGCCGATTTGATTCCCGGAGTAAAGTGGTGGATCCATTTTCATATATTTACGGAAAAAAAACTCCTTCTTGAGACGTTGAAACGGTTGCCAACATCACTCTGAATTGTCGACGCCTTGTTGTTTTTTGATCGACTGTGAGCAAACACGGCACCCGCATTGAACACAGCTTTCTCATTGCCATATGTTCATGCAAAATTGTACATACATTGCCTTCTGATATCTTCAGTTACTCTGCTATCTCACGCAACTTCAATTTACAATTAGCCAAAACAAGTAAGTGGATATTTTGGTGTTTTCGGGAAGACTGCCGATTTGGGGTGACCTGAGAGTTCAGCGACATGTTTGTCTGTACGATCACTTTTAAAGCCAGCATACCAACATTAACAATTGTTTCTGACGCAGCGTCAATAACACTTATCAAGTCATTGCTTTGCTTGAACACTATTTTTCTATCAGAAAGCAATGCTTTATAAACACACGAAGTTCGGATTTTTCCATTGATTTGAAAATTTACAACTAAACTTGTAAGTATAATCTGGAAAGTAAAAATCTGTAAACTAATAATCCGGTTAGGCCCAAATGTAATGTGCCATTTGAAAATTGGTATTTCATAAAATTTTATGGATTTTTTATTAGTGGCGACATTTATATGTCAGGCTCGGGATTTATTGAGTGATGTGTTAAATTGTTCTAATTTTCTGTTTTGGAAGATTATCAATAATGATTAAAAATTTAAAAATTTTTGAAGCCCTCTGTATGAATAAAGATAATTAAACCCCGAAACTATAGCTGAGACAATTTACAAGAGTGTGGTGAAGTCTTCGTTTGGGGCAATGCTTCTTTCTTTACAGCTTCGGGTTGTTCATTCCCTTCATTTTTAAGCAGTTGATTTCCATCTCTTTTCCTTTCTCATCTTCACTTTTGTAATTTCCATTAATTTCCCGAGATTTTCTTCCGCCACGTAATGTCAACTTTTTTCTTTCTCGCGTAATTTTCAACAAATTTCTTTTAATTTCTCACGTAATTTAGACATCTTATTTTCCTTTCAATTACTTTACTCACGCAATTTACAACTCTTTATTTCTCTTGCTTTTCCATTCTTACAGAAAATTTAATTTCTTTTGTTCTTCCTTACTCACGTAATGTTCATCCGTTTTGTAGCACTTTTCATCTTTTACCTAATTTCAAGTTTTTTTTATCATTTATCTAAGCCAAGTGTTAAGAAACCAAAGATTCCATTTGAAACGATACAAAGCATAATAAATTATTCCGTAATATGCTGATATTTATACTGTGTAAAATACAGAAATGTGGCACATGGCCAAAAGGGGTCGTCAGGTCGTCTTCTGTTCTTCTGTACTGTTCTTACTAAAAAGCCATAATACCTCAGTATCTCTATGAAGTCCTATCTCTTTCTATGTGTACAGTTCTGTCTGCTGGGGAAGGGGAATAAAGTAACAATTTGAATATCTAACCCGATGTGTATTTACAATTATGTCATTTTTCATCATATTTCGATTTCTGCTATAGTCGCACTACCAACCAAGTCTGCGGGAAGACCTAAGGCAGGTCGTTGTGTGTTGTTATTGCTCCATTTCAATTTTTTATATCTCCCCTATCATCCAGGGCGCTACATAGACATAATTCTCCTTAGTGTGTGGGTTGTACTTAATAAGACAATTTTTTGTATATCTCTTAAGCTGGGGTTTCTCGAGATTTTTTCAATGTGTTGTTTTTTTCCATTTTTTCATCATTCCAAGTGCACCTACTATCACGGGAACGACTCTTGTTTTCAATTCCCACATTTATTCTATTTCAATTTCCAGGTCTTTATATTTTGACAGTTTTTCAAATTCCTTGATTGCTATGTTACAATCCGCTGGACAAGCCATATCAATTAATAGGCAAGTTTTTCTTTCTGGTTTTTAACAATATTGTCCGACCTATTTGCTTCAATTTTTCTGTCTGTGTAGATGGTGTAATCCCATAGAATGTTGACATCTTCTATTTTTGCAACCGGCACTGGATGATGTTCATACCAGTGTTTGTTTACATATTTCCCATAGTGTTTGCACATTGTCCAATATAATTATTGCCCCATTCTATCGTGACGATTTTTATATTCATTTGGGGCAAGTACAGAACATTCTGTCTATTGTTTCTTGGTATTTATCACAGAACCTGCATTTTGGATCCACATTATTATGTATAATATTTATCTGAAATTGCTAGTGGAAAAAAATTGTTCTTGTGCTGCAAGAATAAAGCCTTCAGTCTCAGACTTTAACCTTTCTGCTTACATGGAATTGATTAGTCTGGCTGTATCTACTTTTAATAGACCCATCTCTAATAATCCGTAATCTTTTGTTGCATGTTACAACTAAAATAGCAATTATTTCAAAACTAATTTACTTGTACACTGGTTTTTTTAAATTTACATTGTCCGAATTTTATCCATATTTTGTTTTGGTATTAACATAACTTCACTGCCTGTATCAACTTGAATGTAAAAAACTTTGTCATTTATCCTTTTTTTCTAGCATTTTGTCTAGCATTCATTTTCATATAGGAAGATGACAAAGTTAACTTATCTAGAGGATTACGCTTATTGACCTCTTTTTCCTGCTACCCCCACATTCTTTAGTTTAATTTTCTTTCCCTTTCCCTTTAGTTGTCCAGAGATGTCAGTTCTCTGGTGGATGCGGGAAGCTTTTTACAATTCGAGTGTGATTTTTGTATTTGTTCATGTGTCTGAAGGTTACAATGCAGATACATATTCCTCCACGTTTAAGGATTCTATCGGCGACGATATATTTATGTTTTCCATTTCTTTTTGCGTAGTAGAAGTCATAGCACAGCTCTCCATGACTTTTGTGACGACAGGGTTTTTGCTTCTTTTTCTTGTTCTTTTTTCTTTCTCTCTACCTTTGCAAATGTCTTTACATCTATGTTTCCATACTGTTTCCTTTTTTCTGAAGCACCCGGGTTCGTATTTCTCTTCATTCTCCTCCTGTCTAAACTTTTATTCGTATTTAGTCCCCTTTTATTTACACGTAAGTGAGTTTAACGAAACAAACTAGAATTTGAACCTGGCTCTATGTTTAACAATTTTGAGCCATTACCCTTTACACCACCCGAATACAAAAGCTAGTTATAAAAATAATTAATGCAAATAAATATATATTAATATGGTAATTTGTAGATTTTAAATGGTTTATGCATATTATTTAGAGTCAGTCGATCTTGCAAAAGTGGGAAGTGATCTTCTGGCATATGGTCAAAAGAGTGAACTGGAGATAAAACTAATGAACGACTGTTAAGAAAGAGATCGTTGGTGGCTGAAAAGGTAGCAATCACCTAACGAGAGATATATTATTCCAAACTCAGTGTCGGTCACATTTTTATTCAATGAACTGTCCACCCTTTAATACATATATTTTTATAACATCGTCACCGATTAATAACAAAACTGTTTTTAGTACACTGGCATCGCTTATTGACCTGCGACAGAAGATATTCATTAGGAAGGCGATATTAAAAAGTAGAGATTAATTGAAACGACATCCGTATGATAAGTTTGAAGAGCCCATCACTTAAAATATTGATCTAAATGCAAAAATATTGATTCTTGTGAGATTTGCTTGTCAAGTAATTATAAAAGACAAGTTCAGGAATTTCGATTTTCACGACACGGAAATTTCTGTTTCGAGATTTGTTGTGAAAATGATTTACATTATATTATGCTCTACGATATATGTTGTTTTTAGCATTCGGAATTCTAAAACTATTGCTTCCCTTCACCTGTGTGTGTGTGTGTGTGTGTGTGTGTGTGTGTGTGTGTGTGTGTGTGTGTGTGTGTGTCTGTAAAATATAGTCTTACTTTATCAAGGCAAGAAATTTCGTCTTCTTGCCTTGATAAAGTCCATCACAGGACGAAACACTTAGCCGAGTTAATTAGTTTTCCTCTTGTCTTCTTTTTATTTATCCATCCTGTCCTTAATCTCAGATTATAACTGAGTATATTTTACCACACACACACACACACACACACACACACACACACGCACACATACATATATATATATATATATATATATAATAAAAACTGTTATCCATTTGTATATATATATATATATATATATATATATATATATATATATATATATATAAGAAATAATAACTATACTCGTGTCGAAAAACCTTCCACGGATCTACGGAGGAGAAAAAAATGGTTTTAAAAAAGAAAGAGTTAAGTACATAAACATCAGTCAAAAGAGCTCAAACCGTGTCAGCACGTTGCCCAAAGAAAAAAACCCCGACACGAGCAATCAACTAACAAAAAAGCGCTTAATACTTAGGTAGAGCTGAATAAATAAAGAATACCTAGCGAGCCGGACAACCTACCTAGGTTTCACCTAACCGGATCGTCAGGTATTCTTTATATATATATATATATATATATATATTATGTGTATTTTGGCAGCATTTTTTCATTAATACAGGTTTCATTGAATAATATAGACAAGTTCTGTCTATTTATTTTGTGTAAGATCCGTTCGTATGATCTGATTAGCTTGATAGTGATGTCATGGAAAGACGACAAGAAATCGCATTAATAGTTGATTTTTTTATCAGGTCTTAGCTTTTTCTTTTTTTAAACTGTTAAATAGATAGCTTCTAGAATTTTAAGTTTTCGTTTATTATTTTCTTGTCTAAGTATGTGCGTACACTTATTGAAAATACGTACATACTTAGACGCGTACACTTGTTGAAAATACGCACATACTTAGAAAATAAAATAAACGAAAACTTAAAATTCTAGAAGCTATCTACATCAAACAGTTTAAACCTTGCCTAAATAAAATAAATTTCGACACCTTTACTAACATACTTCAATGACTATAATCGACGGGAGAGGTCATAGTTATTATACTTACCCCCTACACCATAGTAGCAGCCGTTCCCAGACCAATCCCTCATGCCACTATACAGTCAATTGAGCAAAAACCCACAACCACCATTCCTTTTCGGCCTACAGCCATGCGCGACACAAAAAATGGACCTTTCTAATTTTCTCTGTATAACTCTACTCTGTTAATAATAATTTAAATGTTCTATGTTCAATGAACATTAAATGTTCATCTTTTGATAATGGCTTATGTAAGCCGAAAGCTCAGACCTGATAAAAAAAATCAACAATTATTGCGATTTCTTGTCGTCTTTCCATGGCAACAGTATCAAGCTAATCAGATCATACGAACGGATCTTACACAAAATAATTAGACAGAACTTGTCTATATTATTCAATGAAATCTGTATTAATATATATATATATATATATATATATATATTATTATTATTATTATTATTATTATTATTATAGTAATTAATAATAATCCTCTTAAATAGTTTACCGTCATTTGTGACGACACGGTCATACTCGTACTACTACTACTACTACTACTACTAATAATAATAATAATAATAATAATACCATAAATTCGTTTTAAATAAAAGAAATGATTACCAGCAATACATTAAAATTAGATATCGCCAATAAATGAGACATAAAGTGTGGATATGGCGTTAAACAAAGAAACAAACAAACATAATATTTCTCTATTTTTTTTTATTTCTGTTGTTTCTTATATCACGAAATGTTCAATTTATTTGGGGGAAGCTTTTATTTCCATCAGTTCTACTTTTTTTGTTTTGCTATCTTTTTTTTGTATTTTTTAATTATTTTATTTCTAGAAAACCGAATTTGAATCAACCTGCAGTTGGAGCATGTTAAATATTGCTTCGCGACGCGCTGACTTCCTTTAAGCACAAAGGAATTTAAATGTCACGCTTTTCGTTCCCATATATTGATCCCACACTGTATTTTGCATTTCAGCTTCTCTTAGGTTCGTCTGCTTCACGACTTCTTTCTTCATTCTATCTTTGTTTTACTCTTTTGCGTAAGAAATGCCATCTGTTGATTTGTTTGTGTTTCTACAGGAAAACACAGACGTTTCCTCTCTTACGCGATGTGAGTACCAGAAATCTTTGCAGGCTGCTCCTCAAATAACACTATAGTTACTGGTTCCTACTGTTATATTTGATTTCGTTTCTATTATCTTTCCTTGTGTGTCGAGTAGGAACAAGAAATCATATCAAATTACGACTAGAACGTAAACTAATGAAATCAATGTGTGGGAAGTATTCAAACTACGTGATTCTACAGCGAAACTATACACTCTTTTTCAACGTCTCAAATCGTTTCCAGATTAACATTGTCAATGCATGTCACGATTTTAAAGTAATCACAGGATCTTCCCAAATACTTATGTATTGTACAGATCAGTGCTGTGAGTCCTTTTACTGAAGCTCTCAGTCCCGACATCTATTTATAGAATCACTTTAAGTAGAATACTGGATGTTTTTCTCCCTTAGTTTTTTTATCTGTGTTATCTTTCACCTTTCCTATGTTAAATTCTCCTTGACGCCTTCACATAATACAGTATTTACATTATTCGGACTATTGTCCTCATCTTTGATGCGATTTGTACAACGTTTCGGCCGTTGTACGCTCCGGCCTTCTTTAGTTGTTAGGAATTTCGAACCGAAACTTTTACTATAATCACTGGGATATATCATCCTCATTCCTTGGGTGAAATTGAAAGTCATCTCATGAGTTATCTCTCTTTAACCCTACAAGTTAGTTGTTCACCACTGCTGTAGCTTGGTAATGAACTTACCGCTCTAAAAGTCATGCTAACCAACATCTATATCCACTAGTGACAAAAACAACTGGGGACTTATAAAACTAATGTCCATTAACCATATTTTACCAGAGTTCATACTGCAATTTTTTGATGTTAATAGTTTTCTCTTGTATTTTTGATGGCAATGTTTTTCTCTAGTATTTTTTACCAGAGCTCATATTGCAATTTTTGATACTAATGATTTTCTCTGGCACTCCGTGTTACTGGTTCCCATATTGTGTTCATCTGTATGTTTGGTTGGCTTAGGAGATTTTTTAACTTTAACATATGTGCTGATTCCTTAAGTTTACGTAGTTTCCAATGACGTTCTCTATCTATTATTTCAACTTTATCCCATAGGGAGCGGTGATCCCCTTTCTCCCTCCATAAAATAAGTCATTTTTTTTTTGCTTAATTTTAAACTTTTCATGTTTAATTGGTTTTCTCTAATTTTTTTAAAATTTTAGCAGAAATGTCTTTGACTAGTGTATTGCTAGTTTGTTTCTTTGTTTTTCGCTGGCCATATGTTAGTTTGTCTCTCCTTTTCTCTTCTTGGCGGGCTGTAATTTGGTAGTCTTGCTACCCTCTTGGGGTCACTCACGGGCTATTTCAGTTGACTAAACCAACCTCGCCTTCAATATTCACTCATCCCTTGTTCCCTGTTTAGGATGTGTTTTCTGGCTTTCTCTTTTCCAATCTTTTCACTCTTTTCTTTTTTTTCTTTTTTTTTTTTTCAATTGGAGTAGATAGACTAAACTATCGCCCGGTTCACACTCCACCCACGTCTATTGAACAGGTGAAGAGACTAATCCCTTGTTCCCTGTTTAGGATGTGGTTTCCGGTTTTCTCTTCCAATCTTCACTTTTCTTCTTTTTTTTCAATTAGAGTAGATAGACTAAACTAGAATAGAATAGAATAGATTAGGAGATAGAATAGAATAATTATTATTTATATTATTTTAGTGTGAGAAATGAAGTGATACATTATACATTATAAATAATAGAAGTTTTTGAATTTAAACTTTTTAATGTGTTCTTTATAGCCATGCCTATTGGCTTAAGAAAGGAATATTTCTGTTAGAAAATTAATATTTTGCTCAGATTCGTTAGTGTCATTCTCAATAAATTTCCGTCTAAGTTATTTTCTCTTTCAATAAGTGTGGTGTTTTGTAGAGGGAAGTTGTGGTTATACGAAAATGCATTTGATAAATTGACGAGCTGTTTTTCTGATCATAATTTTGTTTTAGTTTCTGAAAAGTTTCCCCAATATATTTCAAGGGACGTTTGTCACATTCTATTATATATATATATATATATATATATATATATATATATATATATATATATATATTGAACAGGTGTAGAGGCTCATCCCTTGTTCCCTGTTTAGGACGTGGTTTCCGGCTTTCTATTTTCCAATCTTTTCACTTTTCTTCTATTTATTTCTATTATTATTATTTTTTTTCATTAGAGTAGATATACTAAACTATCGCCCGGTTTGACACTCCACCCACGTCTATTGAACAGGTGTAGAGGCTCATCCCTTGTTCCTTGTTTAGGATGTGGTTTCCGGCTTTCTCTTTTCCAATCTTTTCACTCTTACGTAGCCCCCTGCACATCAGTGGCGTTACCGCCTTGCTCGGCGTGATATGATTAAAAGAATATATATATGCTCAGCTGCACTCGCTTTTTCTGTCTCTCCTCGTGTTACGGCTTTGTAGCCTTACCTTAAGAGGCGGCCTGTCCTTTATATTTCTTTCCACAACTACATAAAATGGAGTACACACAGTCCTTAGTCATGTCCTTCTCTGTTGGTATCTCTACTGGGGAGAGGCACCTGTGAAGTGTAGAACGACTTCTGAGAATGTTATATGGACCACGGATCCTTTGTATTTTCTCCGATAACCACTTTCGCACAGGGTAGACAGACCGAGGCTGTTTTCTGAAAGTTGTTATCCTCCTGCACTTTCCCTTCTTGTTCTTGTTGTGTACCCTGAATAATTGTTTTGTTGTAGGGTACTACTTATACTGACCATTTCTTGTTTGTATGACTCTGGATCGCCGCTTATGACTTTTGCTCGATGTTAAAGGCAGCGGACGATCCCTTTTCTTACATTATATGATTGGTGGGAGTCAAAGTCGAGGTATTGTCCGGTGAATGTTGGCTTGCGGTATACGGATGTCTTGAACCCCACCTCCGTTCAAGTTATTAGCACATCCAGGAATGTGAGTTTGTTGTCACACTCTTTTCCATAGTGAACTATATGGATGGTCTTATTGAGTTCACACGGTCGAGTCGGGTCTGGAACTCCTCCTGATATGGCCAGAGTATGAAGGTGTAATGAAGGTATCTCAGCCATAGAGTTTGCTTTAGAACTCTGGATTCTAATGCCATCTCTTCAAAGTATTCCATGTATATGTTAGCCGGTGATGGTGATAATCGCGATCCCATTGCTATGACTACATCCTGCCGATATATCTGAAGTCTGTTATTTGTGTGCAAAAAGTCAGTATCTGCATCAGGTTGTCTAGTGGAACACTGGTACGTTCTTCTAGGAATGAGTCTAAGGCTAATCTGTCTCTGACTACCAATTATGCCTCCACGGTGAGTACCTTGGTGAATAGACTTACCACATACAAGCTCACCATCTGGTTGCATTGGATTGGAGCATCCTTGATAAATTCCACAAAGTGAGCGGAGTTTTGAGCATATAATGGTGACATTGCTATCAGTGGGTCAATTATATCTACAAGGAAACGACTCAGAGGATGGCACACCGAGCCTAGACTGTTAACAATTGGCTTGAGTAGAATACCGTCTTTATGAATATTAGGTTGGCCATACATGTGAGTTAGCTTGCTGTAACGTTGAGACAACTGCCTGTATGTCCTAGGCTGGTAGTGATCCTTATTCTTCATTAGGATCAGCGACAGCTGTCGTTCTGTTTTCAATGTGGTTTTTTTAATTTACTATTGCTAACACTTGTAATGAGGTCTTCCAGTTTCTTCATGTATTCATTTCTGTCCATCTCTACAGTTGCATTGCTTTTTTATTTTAGAAATTTTTACTGAAATTACACGCACCCTTGTTGTTCTCACTTTCCTTAAATCTTCTTTGTAATTTGCATATTCCGTCTATGGTATTTTCAAAATATTTCTTTAAAGCCGCAATTCTACTGCCTTATGTTTTCGTTTTCACCTATAAGGAAGTTGTCCAGCATGCACTCACATGCGCCTATCGATGGGGGATTGATATTACATCACAGTACTGTTCTATTATTATTAGTAGTATTGTTGTTGTTGCTCTTCTTCTTCTTATCATCATCACCGTCGGTATAATCTAACTCCCTGGTCAAAACTGATTCTCTTCTTCTTCTGGCTCTCTGGTCACATTGTCATCGATATAATTTAATTCTCAGGTCAAAATTGGCTTTCTTTTTCTTCTTTTTCTCCCCACACCCTGGTAACAACAGCGTCAATATGATTTAATTGCCCGGTCAAAACTGATATTCTTCTTCTTCTTTTTCTTCTTCTTCTCCTCCTCCTCCTCCTCCTCCTTCTTCTTCTTCTTCTTCTTCTTCGTCTTCTTCTTCTTCTTCTTCATTAAATTGTACCGTTTGTCAATGGTACAATTTAATTCTCAGGTCGAAATTGATTTTCTTCTTCTTCTTCCTCCTCTTCTTCTTTTGCTCTCTGGTAACACTGTCCTCAGTATGATTTAATTTCCAGGTCAAAATTGGTTTTCGCTGGAAACCTTTACACATTCATAATAAATCATATCTACCGGCTTGAACAGTGTTTTTCTTGAGTACTTAAAAAGTGACAAGCATGACGAGTGAGTAAACTTTCCCTATGTTCTTTGTCGAAAAGTGAATTACTACTCTGTTTTCCGCGGTAATTTTTCCGTACACCACATATATGTAATAAAACCTTCATTGAATAGCGTGTACCAGTGTATTTGAAAAGGTTCAAACATGAGATGTGCGTATACATATTCCCGATTTAGTTGGTTGAAAAGAATTACAACCAATCTTTTTCGCGTTAACTTATTCCATACACCTAATGTGTATAATAAAACTAAGAGCGAATAACGTTTGCTATTGTATTTAAAAAGTTCTAAACAAGAGATATGTGCAGAAGCATTGCCAATGTTGTTCGTTGAAAAACGAAAAAAATCTCTGTAATCTCGTTTTTCGATGGAAAGTATGTGCAAATTTCATCTTCTCTTATCTGTCGATATTTCTGAGACGAAATATTGCAAATATCTACTCGCTTTAATCCACTGAGCCATGAGTCTGGGTACTGAAAACTGAGATATCCACAAAAAGGCAATGCAAATCAAACAAGAACAAATAAATCCCGGTGGCTGAAATAAAGTACGATCTGGAATTCAATTGTATATAACCTGAAGAAAGCCGGAGCGTACACCGGTTGAAACGTCGTGAATATGACAATAAAGATGAGATCAATAGTCCGAACAATATAAACAGTGTAAATAATTACTATAGCTCATCTCGGAAATAGAGACAAATCCTGAAGAAGCCGGGACTGTACAACAGTTAAAACGTCATGGATATACCAATAAAAATGAAAACAATAGTCCGAAAAATTTAAATAGTGTAAATCATTACAATAGCTCATCTCAGAAATATGAGCATATCCTGATGAAGCGCGGACCGTAAAACAGCCATAACGACATGAATATCAGTATAAAAATGAGAACAACAGTCCGAACAATGTAAATAGTCAATCACATTTTATTGTCTATTTGTTGGTCACCACCTATCTTATTTATGCATATTCTTCTTACCCTTTTCTATTAGCTTATGGATTTATATTTTATAAAGTTACATAATTTATATATTACTTTGAAGAGATGTTGCTGAAATCAACATTTATAAGATCATTTTTGGTGACTTTTCACTAAATCTAATAAGAATGACCATGTGGATTCTCGTGCTTTTACAGATAATACTGAATTAAGGATACAGCGTCATCTTTTGAATTTACTTTTTAAAAAAATTGCTTATCTAAATCTATTTATGATAAGGTTAGACCTGTGGGTACACAGTACAATCGTATGTAAAATTTACCTAAACTCTATTAAGATGGTGTGACTCAGAGGACAATAATGTGTATGGATACTCTACGCGGTAAGATTTGGCTGTATGACTAGCTGTAATTCCGAAACCATTTTTACAACTTTACCGAAGCAATTATAACCTGTTTCCATTCCTTTTGTTAAAATGATTTAGAAATTTAGTGCTGATTCGGCTTCGGGATTTACGATTGCATCTGAAATTTTCAATTTTTTTTAGTAATTTATTCTTTGACAAAATAAAAGGCGTTTGTGCGGATGTTTTATATAATGAGCTTCTCAGTGCTGCTTTTCCGCTTCAGGAAATATTTTTTTAAAGAACTGATGCTTGTTTTGCCGATGGTTTTAAAACTTAGCTACAACTCCCTTCCATATATTTGCTTTCCTTACGGCTACAACCTCCAGAAATTTAAATGCAATGTCAATACCCATCTTTTATCCACTTGACTCAAGTCCTTTGTACATCACCCCTTTTTGTTCTTTTTCTTTCTCTCTACCTTCGCATTTTTCTTCATGTCTGTTCCCATGCTTCTCTTGCCCTTTCTCTAACACCCCCTGTAACTGGTTCGAATTTTTCTTCACTTTCTTCCTGTTTAAAATTTTACTCTTATATAGCCCCTGCTCATCAGTGGTGGTACCGCCTTGCTCGGGGTGAAACGATCAGAAAAATAATAATACTGTGTACAGTTAGATAAAACTTATTTACAATAGGCAATTTCTTAGGTCCAGTTTGGGCAAAAATATATGTGAGTTTTCATGGAGATTGCTTGAAAATGTTTAACGACCATCAATGTATTATCCGTATATGGATGATCGGCTTGAGCTGATGGGTGACGGGCAAGAGGCGGTAGATTATTTAAGCAACTTGAATTGCTGTAGCCTTCTTTAAATTTTGGTGAAGAGGAAATGGAGTGATTACTCCTTCCCCTTTCTGAACGTTTTTGTTGAAAGTTCTAACAATACGTTTTCTAAGTGTACATAGTAAACGTATATAGGATGTGCAGCGTGGTGCAGTAGAACGAGAAAGCGGAGAGGTGAGTTCGAATTCCAGTTGAATTCGTTACATTTACTTACGCTTAAATACTCCTGGGAAATATAATAACACATCAATTCTCTATCCATATATGAATGAAACGGAAGGATTGATTGAATTCTATAGCCTTGGTTGATAACCAGTTTATCACGAAATGTAATGGCAACCAACTGCAGGAAAATCTTCTGTCCAGTCAGTTATGTTTCTTTCTAGACAAGCGTGTATCACGTATGGCACTTAACTGACTGATATAGTAAACATACGTTTTCTGTGCTTTACATACGTTAAAAATAATTTATACCAATTAGTAAAACGAATAATTTAATAAATACATTGATGCACGGTATTTTAATAATTCGTTGAAGGAGCCGTAACATGAGACCATATATATTCTCAGGTTCAGGTACTGAATGTCCTTGTGCGTAAATATTCAAAATTTAACCCACCTGAAAATTTCCAGTTTAATTAAACTGTCTTCTATTGGGAAAATGGTCAATCCTTTGCTGACCAGATTAGTTTCTCTATTTTTGAGTATTACGGGGCAATTATTTTTTTAATCATTTAACCTCAAGCAAGGCGGGTCCGCTACTAGTACGCAGGAAGTTACAGTGAGAGGAAGAAATGGGCATTGACGAAAGGATAAGAGATGAATGCGATCCAAGAAGATAAAAGGTAGCCACTGATTCTGCATTCAAATTTTTGGAGATTTTAGCTATCAGGGAAGCATGTAATCGGAAGGAAATTTCACAAGCAAAAATTGCAATAAAATAAACTATGGGCTCGATGTGGGGTTTTATTTAACTATTTCAACGATATAAGATGGGATGTAGATGCCAATCTTGAAGTACGCTTAAATTCCTGTGGCTTGAGTACCAGGGAAAAAAACAGAAAATATTTGTAAAAAAAGTAAGAAAGTGACTGGAGGTATGATGGTTATTTGAGCTGGGGCTTTGTTTATGCCATAAAAATGCTTTCTTGTTTTCTGGACAATTTTCGCACTTTTTCCAATAACATTACAATTTTATATATCAGTGCGATTGCGACAAGCAGAACAGAACAAGTCTACGTCTTATTACGAAAGTCAAACTGCATGTTTTAGCTTATAAAATACGGGGGAAAGTTGAATAGTTTAACACAGTTTACGCAGTTGGGTTTAGTTTCAGCATTTGATTGACAATCCCTTGTGTAGAGGTGAATATTCAGGAAACTGGTTCGGAATATTACAAACAGCATATTTTCGGTATATGTTCAGGATTTGGGAAAAAAGTTACATTTAAACTTTAAAAGTCTACCCTGTGCAGACAGAAAAATGTGCTTCATGCGTCCCATTCTTCATTAGAACACTAATAAGATATTTTTAATCGTTCATTTCTGATATTTGTTCAGGCTGTGATCAATTTAATCGTCTTTAATCTTATAGATTAAAATGGTTTCGAGATTTGATTGAATATAAGTTTCTGCTTTAATCACGTGCCAGTTGGTTCTCCTATCAGCCCAATAAAGTGATTTACGTTGTTATTTTTAAAACAAGAAGTACTTATTTTCACCAGCGATTGATCTTTGTTGAAGTGTTGGCCGAAAGCTGCCTTAGACATTTTCCTTTCTTAGTATTACGATACATTCATCTTTGGTATTTATATATATATTGTCATCCGCAGACAGATCTGTTTCGCTATATCACAGTTCATCAGTACGGTTAGACTCCGATTGCTCCCTAACCCAGGCTCGAAACCCGACCGAATTGGCATCAGTCAGCGACTCTACCCCTGGGCCACCTAACGCCCCATTAGGTGGGAGAAGGCAGTCTTTTTAGCGCATATCATATTACGCGCCCAATAGCTAGAGTGATCCAATTCATTTTACTGAATGAGCGATGTGTGCATGCTAGAGTGGCTATGTTTTTTGCAAAGTCTACCTTTCTTCCAGAGTGCTCAATCAGGGTGTGGGAGCGTAAATATTGTCGTGAACTCAATTCATTTATATATATATATATATATATATATATATATATATATATATATGAATGAATTGAGTTCTCTAGGTGACTGGCGTGTGTAAACACTGCTGATATACAACAAGTTAAAATTTCCATTCTCAGGTACCATGCGTCGATGGCTTAAGGGGTAGCGACTCCAACACTCTGACACCAAATCGGTTGAGTTTCGATCCCGGCCAGAGGCGAGTGGATACGGCTAGCCACACTGATGAGCTGTGATACAGCAAAGCAGGCTTGTATGTGGATGATTAATATATATATATATATATATATATATATAAATTATGTATTTTTTAGTATTTATTGCCAAGCAAATAATTGTAAATAAAAATAGAACGGTTCTTTTGTTAATATTGCACAATGAGAGAATGAAGAAAATTTAGGGTGATTCGGATGAGTTCATCTTTGATTACGTGTCTTTTAAAATTTTGCAAAGTACTAATAACAAAAGAACCGTTCTATTTTAATTTGACAAGAAATACTAAAATAGTATAAAATACATAATTTCTTTTAAAAAGAACTGGGGTAGCCTAATAATTATCGTCGGTAGCATATATATATATATATATATATATATATATATATATATATATATATATATATATATATGGTTATATGTTATAATTCGTTTCTAGCGGCTATAATATATATTTTTAAGGCTGCTCAGCATGATGTCTGTTAGTAATACTCTTGACGAAAAGCCAACTGGCATTTTTGTTTCTTTATTTAAGGCCTCTAGCTAAGTTCATTCGTGCTACTGGGGTTGTATAATTTATTACACAATATCCACCACTTCTTTTTATTAGTAAAAATTTTCTTCTATTCGTTGCTATTCGCCCTCTTTCTGAAGAGTTCGCCAACATATTGAACTCTTGTTTTCCCGTCTGTTTCTATTTTATACTTGTACGTTTAACAAATTCTTGAGGTGTTCATGATCAAAAGTATCGTACAGTAGTTACAACGATTCTTCCTTTCTGCGGGCTTTTATTCAGTAAAACTTTTGCTTAACTTGCTGCAAGTTATTTTCTGCTCCCATGTTTCTTTTACCATATCATCTTTTCAATTAATTCTATTATTATGTCATCATTCCACATTTCATTTTTTATATATTTTGTAAATAAATTTTATGAAAGGTTTAGTGTCCTTTTTTGCTATCCTTTCTTATTTATTTTTGCCCTGGTAACAATTTGCCGAACACCAATTTAATTCTTCTTGCGAACATCAATTCCATCATCAACATACCTGGAGTTGTATTGGGATTCTGTAAACTCTCAAGAAATTTTTTGGAGCTTCTTTGCTTACATTTGCCTTACTCGAGTTGTTTTAAAGCTATTTTAAAATTATACACAAAACGTTAAGCTTGTACGTTTGACATAGTGAATATGGCAATGAAGTAATCTGTTCATTCGAAAACATTTCATAAACATTTTCAAATAAGAAACAGAACAAGTATGAATACTAGGTATTAATACTCGTTGTGCAAATATCAACACTCCGTCACATATTGAATAAATGTCCAATTTTGTCCCACGTTTTAAAGGTTTTCTGTATTTCCTAATTTCTTTAGGCCGCTTTGCTTATTTTGGCAGTAAACATGTTTTGTTCTGTGTTACACATTTGACGACGCTTTCGGGCCGCTTGTCGTGATAATCTCGTCACAGTAGCTGGTCCTCAAGACATCTATTACAACAACGAACTTACTGCCCACGCTGTGTTCTTTTTATCTTAGAAAGTCACGTTGTGAAAATCCGGTAGCTGTATTTCTACCATATCCAGACCGGGCACTTGTGTACACATGTGTTAAAATAAAATAATTACGGCACACAAAAAAATAAATAAATAAATAAATAGTTTCGAAGACGCCTGGATGTGTTACGAAAGAAATTTTTATAAAAAACCTAATTACAAAAGCAGAAAATACAACTGTCGAAATTCAAGTTTACAAAAGAGAGAGGAATCGTTTAAAAATGTCAGATCTTTCAATCTTCAAGTAAAAATAAGTCCTTCCGAAGCTTCGTTAAAAGTAATCAGCATTCAATTTTAAAAAAAAAATAATCAGACTGTCAATTCTCCACATAAAAACGTCTTTTTGGCTTTTATCTGACTCTGCAGAGACAGCCAAATAACAATGTGACCTGGCGGCAGGCGGTGTGGGGGTCGTTTGGTCTTTGTCGCCTGAAAATCACTTTTCAAATCTTACTTAAAAATTATTTTCATAGTAGTGCGAACTTTTCGTTAAGAATAATCAGAACTTTCAATTCTACAAATGACATTTAAAAGTTCTTTCGTAGTTCTTATCGGAGGCGCATTATTCGACACTAACACTTTAAGTTAATCAGCAGTAGGTTTTTATACGCTTCTTTGCATCTTCAGCCATAAGTTCTGTGGTAGGCGACCAGCGTGAGGGTCGTGGCTCCTCAATTGAGAATACTTTCCCTTCAGTCGTTACATTTCGACTGCAATTTCAAAAACTACCCAAACAACTCTTTTTTCTTACTAATTTCGGATTTGTATAGCTGTCCCCAATTCTCTTGCGACTCAAAGCTTTTGAACAATGAGATTATTTTCCACTCACACGATTTACAGGGAGCCATGGCTCGACAAATGAAATATCAACAGCTCACATGACGTAATGTCATTCTGTCTTTTTTCTTTCAATTACATCATCAGTTTATTGATTTTAGAGTCTGTTCCCAGGGATACTTTTTGAGGATTTAATCTTACCTTATATCATCAAAGAAATGCTGACATTTTATTATGACTACGGCCATTTTTCTAATTTCTAACTGGCCCAAAACAATTTGTTTCGAACATGAAAAAAGAAGAAAAACTCTATTTTTCTCTTTTTTCCCAATTATCAGACAAGTACATAATAGTATTAAAAATATTTTTAACGTAAGCTCACATCGCGGATTACAATAAAAAAACAATTAACAATACCACTAATATCAATTTCTCTCACTCCGTTGTATTAAACCAAGAACAAAAACATACCGGTGTGGAAATAGGGTTACACTGCTTTTACTTTTATTTCGTCCAGAGTAACTGGTTATTTGCGTACTATATTGCATCATATATTTTGTCATTTCTATTTCGCTTTTTAAAGCCGAATTAGCAGTATCCTTAAACAGTTCAGTATGTTTTGGTATTAATCTTGATAATATGTCCCGTTGTAGATTTTCTATGTTACCGTCTTCATATGTATGTAGAAATAATGTCACTATACCATAATAACTGAAGTTAATTCGATTTTTGCTTTTGGATCGTATTGCGCTAAATATAAACCTGACGTTAGCACTTATTTCTTCAAACGTCATGGGACACTTACAAATTCAGTTACGCAATTTTTAAGTAAATTCTTCAGTAAAGCCCTCAAATTCTGGATATTAGATATATAAATTTGTTACAGGTTCGTTTGTTTCAGAAATGCTTGTAACCTAGTTGTTGTTGAACTTCTTCGCCAATTTGTTGTGGAGTCGTGGCGAAATTTCACCGCAAAATTTAGTGACCGGTTTGGACACGGAACACAGGAAGTAGGTTCAAAACACCGTATAAGTATAACAAGAAATCAAGATATTCAAAGAAGTTTTTTCTAATAAGTATTGTAGAAATAGTTATGTCCGAAGGTACTATTACGCTGCCTGACTAGTAGCTGTCGTTAACTGCTCTCGTTAACTGCTTTACATGACTGCTCGTAACTGCTACTGTTGACTACTCTTTTATTGCTCGTACCTGCCCGTAAGTTCTCTTACCGGCTCCTTAGAAGTCACGCGGGTATTTAGAAAGAAGAAGAGTTCATTCTAGAAGGGTATCATAACACTAATAGTTCCAAATTACACTTGCATTTCGTTGACAATCATTTTTGTTAATCACACTTTTCGTCACTGAATTTGAAGTCGTACTCTTGTATTTTTTGAAAACTGTTTTAATATAATTTATACTTTTTTCCTTAGATACACTTTCAATTAATATATCATCCAGATAAGCAACTGTAAAATCACAATCTGCAAGCATGGAATCCATAACTTGTTGAAATATAGCTAGAGTCACTTTTATAACAAACGGAAATTGTTCGAAGTCGTAAAATCCCTTGTTCATATTTACTGTTGTTAAATCTGAACATTCTTTTTAAGAGCTGTATTTGTAAATACGTTTCAAAATGATCCAGCTTCGAAACTGAGGCTTTGTGGGATAGGAAACTAAGAATTAAAATCAACCTTCTTCTTCACTTTTACAAAAACTCACAATGTGAAATCTTGGTTTTTCCTAATTTAAAAAAGGATTGACCATGTTCTTAAAGAAAAAGTCGAAACTGAATTTCGCAAGTAGGTGTTAAACTGATTTTCTGACCAACAGGTGCGACTTTCAAGACTAAAGGGACTTAGCGATCAAGTGCAAAAATCTGAATACTATAAAAGGCCACGGTCAGCGTCAATCAGAGACCCAAATGGGAGTAACGAGAAACATAGCTAAAATGAAACGAGAGAACCTTCAAGTCATCTCGGACATTCAAACTCTTTCTCTTTCCTTCACGCGTGCTCGTCCCTTCGTCCAAAGACATTCTTACTGAGCAAACACTTACATACGTACGTACGTATATACTCTTTCAACCAATTACTGCTACGAACATTTATATGAAATGTTGATACCTTTAACTTTCTCATACAACTTTTAACTAATATTTATTCTTGTTATTCTATTTTTTAATAAATTTTTACTTTAACACACAAAATGGATATTTTTATTCACACTATTTCGGATATTCCACCCTGCTACCAACCAATCATCTGATGATTCAGATGATGGTAATTCTGGATAAAACTTGTAACTTATAGTAAGTCCGGTTATGTCTGACAAAAGGCCGAATTAAATAAAACATTAACCATCTCCCTACAGCTACAGCTTTAAGCGTCCTGACTTTGTTCAGACTGTTGTTCATGCTAGGTAACGCGTTCTCTCCCAGAAACTATAACTATGGTTCATTCAGCATGGTTGGCAGTATAAAACGGGTGTGATCAGTGAATGTTGAACAAACATAAGTGTGCTTGAGCATTCTTCTGCAATGATAATTAGCTAACCGCCCACTTAGACGAGTATACTCATATAGGAGTGGCCAGCTTTTATCTATCTATCTATCTATCTATCTATCTATCTATCTATCTATCTATCTATCTATTTTCTTTTTAAGTATGTAATTTCCCTGACGTGCATCCTTCCCCGACTATCCTTCCTCGACTATTCTTATATTGTGTTATTTTCCCTTCCCCCCTCTACTCTCACGCAGCTCTCTTCAAACCGGTGTTCCCATCCTTCTCTTACCCATACTCCAACACGTAAACCCCTACAATACAGTGGGTGTACTGTCTTGCTAAAAATGTACATATATATTTATTTTTCTAAATATTACTCCTCATATGTTCATGTATGGATGTTTTTATATCTGTATGTATGTATGCATATACACATATTTATATATATATATAGATAGATAGATAGATAGATAGATAATCTTCATATCTGTTTATATATATTTCTACCTATTTATGTAATTAAGACTTTTCATGCATATATATGTATGTATGTTTTTGTGTGTGTGTTATTTTAGATGTTTGTAATTATAATAAAAATATTAGAAGTGATAATACTCTACTAAATATTGATCACTCATAAAGATTAAATTATTACAGTGGACAGCTAACCAATTAGTTATTACTATTTCTAATATATATATATATATATATATATATATATATATATATATGCATGTTTTTATCTATCTATTTTTCATCTTATCTATCTAGTTGAAACTTTATATATACCTACATATGTATGTATGTATGCATGTATGTATGTATGTATGCATGTATGTATCCATCTGTCTATATAACTTTTTAGGGCTGTGCATATCTATCTATCTATCTATCTATCTATCTATCTATCTATCTATTCTTCGTTTCACAATGGTAGACAAATGGATATACTTGGATGTTTGTATTACTGTCCTACATGTTTCTAATAAATCTCTACAAAGTTCTGATGACTACTTTTCGCGTTCGCCTAAACTTTTGAGGGCCTAATTAATAAAGCCAGTTCAAGCAAATCACAGCAAGAATCAAGGGAGAATTTGTGAAATCTTGTTTTGATAAAAGAAACTGGTTTGGGCGTGTCTTCTTTGTTTTGTTGTGTTGTAACTCTTTTTTTTATTGATCTCTTTCTTAATTAAAAGAAATACGGTTGATTATTGATATTTGCAACATGAATTTGGCAGCTTACTAAGGAATCTTAAAAATATATATTTTTCATTATTTGGCGCCATAAAAATCGTTCTCTAATGTTTTAATGATGATGAGGTTCAAAAACATTCAAACTGAACAAACGACAATCTTTTAACAGTAGGAAGTTTTTTTACCGTTTTCCCCGTTTTTTAATTTTAATTAATTCAAGAATTCAAATTTCACTCGTTTTCCCGAAATATTTTTCCTTATATTCAGTTTTGTTTTCATTTACTGCCTGCTTTCTTCATCAGTGATTTTTATATATTTGTCTACATTTCTGGGATAAGGTATTCACAATATGTACGTTGTTTGAACTGTTTTCCTCATATTTATTGTTATATGCACGACGTTTTAATTATTTCCATTTAACTAAACTCTCTAAGTTTTTGTTCGCTGTTGCCAGATATTGAACTCACGACTCTTTGGGCCAAGACACTGTTTCCAACCAACGTTTTTACACACGGGATCATGTGTCTTTGAGTTCAAAACGTCGTAATTGAAATAAAAGGTTCAGTTTAAAGTTCTATTCATTTGAAGAAGGTCAAAGACTACAACGTTGGTTGGAGACAGTGTCTTGACCCAACGAGTCGTGAGTTCAACATCTTGCGCCAGTCGTAGCCAACCAAAAAAAAGTTTAGTTAAATGGAAATAATTAAAACGTTCAGAAGTAGCATGACTCATAGAACGGGAATAATCTACCCCAGTAGGTGAAATAAAGTTTACTTTCAAATTCTATTCATCTGAAGAAGGTCAAATCTTAGAACGTTCCAAATATCGCGAATATGACAATAACGATAAGGACATCAGTTCAAACAAAGTAAATAAATTAATTTCCTTATTCTACATTTTGCTTCTGCATGTTTCTTTTTCTTTTTTTCTTCTTTTTGCTAATTTTCATAATTAGGGCCTTCATTCATTTTTCATTCTTTCGTAATTTTGCTTTTTCTTTTTAATCGTACATTCATACCTTAAGTCGTTATTTTTCTCTAATATTTTTATTTGATCTTTCATTCATTCTTACCCCTTTATTCTTTAATGAAAATTTTTATAATTTGTTTGGTTATTTCATTATTTTGGTCATAATTATTTTCATTTCACACATTCTTTCATTCGTCATTCATTCTTTTATTCTATTCATCCTGTTGTGGATTCTTGTTTAGAAAACCACACAATATATGAATAACACAAAACAGATATGAAAAGAAATAACGTAACTATATTGAGCAAAAGATATACAGCCTGTATACGGTTAGTAGATTCAGGAATACTTGCTAATAGAAGTCAGATATATACAAAGAAGTAAGTCCGCGTAATAAGTCTATATTCTTGCTGACCAAGGAGCGGCGGTTAAGCAGCTCTGACAAGCACCAACTCTAACAACTATATTTAGTTGTCCCTCCCAGTAAGGGCAACATATGACACATGGTCAGTTATGACTCGGATTTCCGGGCTATATGGCCCGGCCAAAAAATGTCTGTATATTTTTGCCCAGTCGTGCTTCTACCCTTCGGCGGAACCACGACTGGGTTATTGCTCTCTGCTCGGAAGCAGAAAGCGCCCTCTACCCGAAGGCAAATGGCTGACAGTGTTATAGTTGAAGAGTCTCAGAAACTCTAACAACAACAGCCGTTCTCTGTAGGCAGGATTATTTGTATACCATGGAAAAGTGCATAGAGTGTGTAAATAGGGGTGACTCCCCAACACATCCCTTAATTCACTTACTTTTTCCTTTTCTTTTTTCTTTTTTCTTTTCATTTTTCATTCATTCATTCGTTTATCCACTATTTTCATTCGCTCGTTCATTTCTTTATTTCTTTTTATTCGCTTATTCTTTCATTCATTCATTGTTTTTCTTCTATTCTTTTATTTAATAATTTATTCATCGTTTCTTTTATTGGTTCATTCATTTGTTTGTTTTGTTTTTATAAATTTTAAATTATAATATTCCTAAAAAGTTTTTATTAAAAAAAAAAAAAAGAAGTTTTTCTTCCCATTTACTTCCTTTATTTTCAATTTAACTTTTCATTCGTTTTTCATTCCTTCTTTCCCTTTTCTTGCATTATTTCATTCGTTTTCTGATTCTTTCTTTCCCTTTTATTCTTTATTCTTATTTGTTTTATTTTATACTTCCCTTGCATAATTCTTTCATTATTTTCTTTTCATTTGCTTTGTCATTTGTTCACTCCTTTTATTATTTTATTTCAGTATTTTTTTTTATTCTTTCATTCCAGCATTTAATAATTTTTCTATTTTGGTTTTTCATACTTTTGGACATTCATTCTTTCCTTCTATTTTTTCATTTTAGCATTTATTCATGATTTTCTTTCATTATTTCATTCGATTGATCATTCTTTTATTTTTTCATATATTTTGTAATTCATTTTTTTTTTAATTTTTTCTTCCATTATTCATTCTTTTCTATTTATTCTTTCATTCGTTTGATCATTCATTTTTCTCTTATTCTATCATTGATGAATTAAATTATTTTTTCTTTTAATTTTTTCATCATTCATTCTCTTAATTTATTCTCTCATTCCAGCACTCATTCATTATTTCCCTTTAATCTTTCAGTTGGTAATTTAATTATTGTTTTTTTTTCTCACTATTTTATTCATTCTCTTTCTTTTTTCATTTTATGCATTCATTTAATCGGATTTTGTTGCGAGCCTCGAGATGTTCAGCAGTTGTACACACCTAGATCTGGCAAAAATATTCAATGCGCGGACAAATGGTAGATTTATTCTGACGAGAAAAGCTTTCTGGTCCAATCTTCCTAGCAGTATTTAAATATCAATAATCAAAAACATAAACGCCCAAATTTGTAATCGTAATTACTTAACAATTTTGATATTCGGCTCCTTTAGATTAGTTTATCTAAGTTCGTGAAGGCCAGAATGAAGGGTGAATGACGGATGTTTGACAATAGGTTACACAACGTCGTTATTCATTTGCTAGTGAAGGATACGCCATGGCGAAGCAATATTAAGAATAATACGATAAGTATTATGCAACGCTATAGTGGACATATTAAGTAAAATATCCAGATAGTGATGAGCAGACATCAATATCAATATTAGGATAATACAATTAAACATATCTGAATTCATATAACTGAATAATATTTAAAAAATAGTGGAAGGCCCACGTAACCACTCCTCCTATATGTCTGTATCAAGAAATTCAATAGAAATGTATGTATTTGTATTTCTATCTTGTTTAGTTTATATATATATATATATATATATATATGCGTGTGTGTGGGTGTGCATGTCTGTGCGTGTCTATGCATGTTTATATGCAACCGTGTAGGTTTATATGTATGGTGATTTTCCAAGCGTGGCTTAGATGTGTATGGCACTTGAACGAAAGTATAGTAGACTCAGTGAGGATCAAACGCTGTACTCAGTCATAAGTGTTCTACTAAGAGAAACTTGCTAACCATTACACTATATATATATATATATATATATATATATATATATATATATATATATATCCGAGTTATAGGATACATATGTATGGAATAATATTCCTTATCCAAAGAAACACTATTCTTAAAACAGGGCTCAAACCAAATTCATACAACAGTGAATGTCTGAAATTTTAGACATTCACTGTTGTATGAATTTCTTTTTGAAAAGCGACTGGAACCGCGAAATGCTGTATTACCAATACATTTGTGAAGATATCTAATTCTTGTTTCCTGATTATATAACACGTACATACTCAAACAAGAAAATAATAATATAATAATAATAAGCAGAAACTAAAAATCCTCGAAGCACTCTACATTAAACAATTTAAACCTGGTTTGAATACAATCAATTTCGATATTTCCAACAATGTACTCAAATGTCTGTAATCAGACCAGGGACCACAAAACCACTATTTTGTCACTGTCTTCGGCCATCCGCCACGGTAGGGATGGACTTATATTTTCAATTCAATTATCTTTATTGTTAATAGCTTAAATGTTCTATGTTTACTGTGTGTTAATATTTACTCATTGATAATGGCTTATGTGAGCCGAAAGCTTAGACCCGATAAAAAATTCAACAAATACTGTGATTTTTTGTTGTCTTTTAACGACATCACCATCAAGTATATCAGACGGTATGAACGGATCCTACACAAAATTAATAGACAAAACTTGTCTATATTATTCAATGAAACCTGCATTAATATATATATATATATATATATATATATATATATATATATATATTTCTTTTTTTTTTAATCGTATCACCTCGAGCAAGGCTGTAACGCCACTGATGTGCAAGGGGCTACCTAAGAGTGAAAAGACTGGAAAAGAGAAAGCCGGAAACCACGTCCTAAACAGGGAACAAGGGATGAGCCTCTACACCTGTTCAATATATATATATATATATATATATATATAATAGAATGTGACAAACGTCCCTTGAAATATATTGGGGAAACTTTTCAGAAACTAAAACAAAATTATGATCAGAAAAACAGCTCGTCAATTTATCAAATGCATTTTCGTATAACCACAACTTCCATCTACAAAACACCACACTTATTGAAAGAGAAAATAACTTAGACGGAAATTTATTGAGAATGACACTAACGAATCTGAGCAAAATATTAATTTTCTAACAGAAATATTCCTTTAAGCCAATAGGCGTGGCTATAAAGAACATATTAAAAAGTTTAAATTCAAAAACTTCTATAATTTATACTGTATAATGTATCACTTCATTTCTCACACTAAAATAATATAAATAATAATTATATAATTAAAATTCAACAATAACAACACTTACTCACTTTCGTTTTCTAGACATTAAATTATATCGCTTAGCATCATCCATAATTCATTTTGATCTTCTATTATCCTGATGTATATTCATGAGCCTTCTTTATTTAAAACAAATCTAACGATATTTTCAAGTGTTCAAGGCCTATCTGTGTCAAGCGGCTTTTCGCTTAGTAGTTTAAGTCTTTTACCATAGCAACTGTCCTGATACTTTTTGATCAGTTTTCGTATGTACACAATTAACTTTTAAGAATAGAATACATTTTGTTAAAGTATTCTATTGGGATATTTTTTTCATAAGGGAATGCAGACTAATATTAACGAAATTTAGACAACGCTATACGATGTGTAACCCTATACCCAATATTTTAAAATACTCTGTTGACAGAGCTTAGAATATTCCGATTGTATCATCTAAAGGGGCTTAAGACTTCATTAAAAGCTTACGTCTGAAACTTGTCATAAGAAAATCGTGTATTTAAACGCGACCAATCTATGCAGTGCTAGTTATGTTGCAGAATCATTTCTTGTTACTATAAATAAAGCAGGGAACTATTTTCCCTACATCATGCCATCCGAAAGTGATTGTTTATAAGTATATATTTTATTGACTTAACTCTACAGTAAAATATTAGATGTCGCCTTTGAAATCGAGTTGACCTCAAACCTGGCGATTATACAGAAACAAGGTTGAAATAAGATAACCTAGCCGGTCTACTTTGATTGATTAATTTATTTTTGTGGGTTTCCTACCATTTACATGTAATTTAAAACCGAAACAAATATTTTCAGAATATAAGTGATTTATGAAGATAATAAGAATTTATTCGTATACAGTCTATAAATTAACACATACTTGTGTAATATAACAATCTGGCCCCACCCGAGGAAGGTTGATGCAAGCGATAGTGTTTCCCGTCGGTGAAGGGGTCGGCGAACGACAAGACAGGTGTTTGAGAAATACATCCTGTCGGGGCCTGGAGCGGATGTCGTTTGACCTTATTTCCGACAGCGGCGGAAATGACTACGGAGGCAAACAGAACAGGTGTCTCTTGGCATTACGTGGCGTTGCGTGGGCGAGGCAAAACCGGAAGGAAAGTCCCGGTTCTAGAAGACTATAAAAAAGACCTCGACACACGGATTCGCCAGCAGAGAACGGCCAGTGGAAGCAGAGAGACACCACAGGCAAGACTACACTCCCGTCGACCCATTCTATGTGCGCTCTCACCCTTCCATTCTCTATTCCACACGGGTTCGTCGTCAGTAATAAAAATATAACCTTATATTTTTATATATGCGTATTCTCGTTGTTTTGTCGTCGTACGGCGATATATAACACTTGGTGATAGAAAGGGTAGATTTATAACATTTCTGATATTGTATGCGCTTATGTGATTATAATTAATCCGACTAGAATGGGAACTCAAATTCCGAGCCGTTATCCATTACATAACCTGCAGATTAGCGGTACATTGCTTGCCAAACAAGGCTACAAAAAGCAGTCTGTTCTACTATTTAATTTATAGCTTGTGAGGTGAGGTGACTTCATACCTTTTCCAAGAGTATTTACGTGTAACTGAACAAAACATATCCAACTGTAATTAAAACCCGGCCCTTCAAACTTAAATTCATTCTGAACCGTTATCTATTACACCAGTCGCACATACAAGCTAATAGCATCTGCTATTTTTAAGCCATTTATCCATTTTAATAATGACCAGATCTGACTTTGCTTAACTTTGGTGTTCTTACAGGAACCGGTTTGTTAATAAAATTGGCCGTAAGTCGCAAGGGTCCTTTGAACTTTCTTTCTTCACAAGTTTATCTTTAAATATTTCTTTGTAATTTGTATTATCTAACATGAGACACTTTATGTGTGTTGTTGCTTCATAGTTGTTCCCAGAAAAGAATCTGCTTCAAAAGGATGATGCCTAGCACTCGCTTTTCCCCTCCTCAGCCACACTGCTGGAAGCGACTGAATTTCGCAACATTTAAACGTTCTTATTTTCTGCAACATAGCAAGAATTAAAAAAGAAAACAGAGTAGACATTTTTTTATCTCCAGGTTCTCAATTTACAGCAGATGTGACAGACTGGTTCTTCACATGCAATTTGACGCTAAGGATGTTTCAAGAAAGAAACTTATGTTTTTCACGGATAGCTAGTCAGAGACTAAATAGGATGGTAAGAAAGTGCCTCTCGTTAGAAATAAATCAAAGTATTTGGTACTTCTTTCAAATTATAATAGAGTATATGCAACAACTGTTAAGCGTTATCTGAAATTGTTTATATATATATATATATATATATATATATATATATCAAGCATGCGAAATTGAGAACTGTACTTAGAAATTAGAATACCTTTGTATTGGTTGATTCGATTTCTGCAGTTTATCAACCCTTTGCAGGTTAATCAACGACAGAAAATATTTTTAGAATGTATTTTTTTCTTTTAAATAATAATAGTTTAGAGATACAAATCTTAGAAGTCCCCATAATTAGTTTGGGAAAAAGGTAGATTCATACTTAATCAGAATTTGATAAACAAACAAGAAATTATGCTGGGGATATAAAAAGAGTGACCAGCCTATATTATGATTTATACAGTGTGACTCCGAAAAACGTGCATTTTTAAGTGTGCATTGGCAGACATGAGCCAGTGGCAGCACTGCTAAACAGTGACTTCACGAAGAAAACGCTCGGCCATTTCAGTAACCATGGATCGAGATGAATTTCTAAGCAAGTTTGGATGTAAGATGAGGCCCATATTCAGCTCTCAGTTTACATGAATAAGCAGAAATGCCGTTACTGAGCAGACACAAATCCTAATGAAGTTCATGAGCGCCCTTAACACACTAGTAAGGGGACAGTATGGTGTGCTGTTTCATTACATGGGACCATCGAACCATATTTTTTTAAATGAACAGGGTATCTCAGTCACTGTCACTGCACATTGAAATGTGGAGACACCTGAATTGAACAATTTTTCACACATTCAAGAAACCTGGTTTCAGCAGGATGGAGAGATATAACATACTTCACGGCAATCATTGGAGGCTGCACAAGAATGTTTCGGTAACCGTGTGATCTCAAGTTCGGTCATGTTTCATGGCCACCTAGATCGCCAGATTTGTCTATTTGTGATTTTTTCTTATGGAGCTATCTCAAGAGTAAAGTGTACACGACTCGACCAAGAAGTCTGGATGAGTTAAAACAGAGAATTCAGGATGAAATTCACTATATACCAGCTGAGATTTTGCAGCGGTCAACGAGGAATCTTAACAACAGATTTCAAGAAGGCATTTGTATAGGAGGACTCCACCTAGAGGACGTAATTGTTAAAAATGAAATTTCTATCATTGTTTCTTAAATGGTATATTTTAATGTTCCAATTACTTTGAATAAAATATTTTTCTTCCATCACTCTTGGCTTTATTGGATTGTTAAAAGGTTCCCGTTTTTGGGGTCACCCTATATATAAACTGATTTCTCTCTGTGTAATGTTTTTTTAATGTTAAAAGCTTCCCAGTTTTTAGGTCACCCTATATATAATTTGATTCCTCTTTTTTTGTAATTCTGATTCCAGAGAATGTAAAGAAATTGTAAAGACTGGGTAGCTAATTAATTTTTGATTGATTGATCGATTTGATTCATGTCTTATTCATTGCAGGTTTTTTTAAATCCAGAAAATGTTTTAGATTGTAAAATTATTTTTAGATACTAATTTTTTAGTGATGCAAATATTACTAATTACGCCATGTCTGCGGGAGAAATGGAAATTCTTTGAAAGTAAATATAACGAAAACAACATATTAGAGCTATCAAATCACAAAATCTTTGCCATTATCTTTTATATCACCTGCATATCCAAGCTTACATCGGCTGGTATTGCTAAGCGGTCACCCATCAATATATTGACCTGGATCACCGTTGCTTAACTTCGGTGATCGTACGGAGACTAGTGTTTCAACGTGATGTAGCCGAAAATTCAGATTAAGTAGGATCATTTTATGATATATAAATGCTTGTTCAGTAACCTACTACATTGAGTGGCTCTTGGGTGAGCTACTCTGTTATGTCACAGTTACACGTGATACAAGTTTAGATGATCATGTCCTTTTCTATTCGTTACGGATCCTGCAGAAGATTTGCCTCAGTAGACTTCCGTGTCTTTCAACGGTAGATTTGTTACCAACCAAGGCAATAGGGGCTAGTCTTTCTTCCTTTTCAATACATATCCACGGCTGCGCAGGGAATAGATGTGAGAAGCCTTGTATTCGTTTTTGCACAGATACATTTGGAAACTTAAAAATAGGGAAATTCTGCTAAAATCAAAGAAAAGAGTACTGTGTGATAAACTTATTCATAAATACATTATATGTGGAAAAGAGTACTTTGTGATAAACTTATGTACAAATGAAACTATGTCTGTGTGTCTGTATGTGTGTGTGTCTGTATGTGTGTCCGTTACCTATTGACTCCAAAACGGCTGAACCGATTTTATTGAAAATCTACACAGTTGTACTATAAGCGTCTGCGAGTGTTCTTAGCTAGGTTTTATGTCGAGGTACCCCCGATAAATGTCGAAAATCGATAAGCGAAAAAATCGGGTTATAGAAGAAGTGGTTTGATTTTAATCAAATTTGATACACTCATAGACAAAGACATAAGAAACGATATTCAGAAGTTTCAAGGTTGCAGTTCTTACAATAGTGCAGAAAATCGATAATATGTATATATAAAAGGCAAGGTGTTTGTGTGTGCGTCTGTTTATCTGCCTGTATGTCTGTATTTTTTTCAGCCCTTTTATTTTAGTTTTTGCTTTGGGTTTGGTTCTAAGTAGATATAATTGTAGTTCCTAGTCTCAGCCATGATACCGTTTACTCAGAGGTCTTATTTAGCCATCAAATTTCAGTTTACGACGAAAAAAACTTATTTGATATCGATTCCAGGAAATCAAAATTTGACTTACATCCATTCATTTTTCTTTCAATCTACGGTTTCGCTTTAACTAGAAACAACTATTGCTTGTTCGTCTTTCGTGCCAACGTCCAAAGAGTTTGAGCTCCAGGACCATAGACAAGTTTTAAAGCTTTCATTACACCTGAGCATGGCCGGGCTATAATGCTAGTCGTTCCTAAGAGTATTTCTACGTTAGTGACCATAAAGAACTCGAATGAAATTAGTTAACCCATTAATTATTACACCTCAGCAAATATCTATTTTTGTGTATGGGTGAATGTTAGTCAATCAGTCCGTTAGTGAAGTGACATACATGATGCACGTTATAGTGATCATATCTCTTTCGATTCATGAATGATTAGGCAGAAACTTTCTCCGCAGTTGTTTACTATTTCTTTCTGAGGTAGACTGGTTGCCAACCAAATATATAGCATCCAATCTGTAAGTGAATGTAACGAATTCAACTGAAATTCAAATTCGGAAATGTCAAAAAGAAAAACATAGTTTTCGTTTACAGAAGTTGAGTGATAAAGCAGTATAATATTTTAAATGTCTACCCAAGTTTACATATATCCAACTGGAAGATGTATCCACTATGTGTGTGTGTATGTGTGTGTGGAGAGTGCGTACGCGCCTGTATTGTGTGCTGGCCTATCTGCAGGAGTTGCAGAAGATATCACGAAACGGGCTACCGTTTCTATCTGTGACAGACTGTTTGCCGACCAAGGCTATAAAGCAAAGTATGGCCTGTTATTCAACCCATTGCTTGGGGTGGAAGAAACATACACCCCGTTTACTTTCAGCTGAAAAAGGCAAAATCCAGAAAGTGGTTCTTATCTCCCAGTCTCTGTCTCTGTACATCGGTGCGCGATTGTAAGTGTATGTGTGTTCGGTTCTTACCACTCTGCAGGAAATATAGTGTCCCTACTCAAAGTCCTGTAGACAAAGGAACCACTTGGAGGATTACCAAATTTTAACATGCGGAATGTTGGTTCTATTGTTTTGTTGTTATTGAACAGGTTTTCTATTCATTCGATTCGTTTTTCGTGTGTGCATTCACAACAGTATGTGCGCATCATGTCGGTAATATCGGCGTAAGTGAGACTGGAGAGTAGAGTTCAAATCTCCGTAGAAGCCTTGTATTCGTTTTTGCACAGATACCTTTGGAAACTTAGAAATAGGGAAATCCGCTAGAATCAAAGAAGAAGAGTACTGTGTGATATTTGTCATCCTGTATGGTGGTGAGGGATGGGCGATGTTCTAAAAGATGAAAAGCGGATATGAAGCAATAGAAATTTCGTTATAGAAAAGGATGCTGAGGATACCGTTAACTAAACATGCTAGCAACGACAAAATTTTGAATAAAATGCAAACAAAAGAGAAAGTAATATTTAACGGGAAAAAAGAATTGAGTTTTTTGGGGCATATCTTCTTCTTCTTCTTCTTCTTCTTCTTCTTCTTCTATGTGCCTTATTCTTTAAGGACGTAGGTAATCATGGTTTTCCATGTCTCCCTATCCCTGGTGGCACTTAGCACGCTTTCTCTTATTACACCACGCAACACCAGCTCTATCTATCAACCTGCGCAACTCTGCTTTCCTCTGTCTCTTTTTCCCTCTATCTTGCATGTTAGTATCAGGTTCTCTAAACCTCCTTCCTCATTGCATGTCTAATTAGCTGTCTCTTCCTGATGCTTAGTATTAATTTGGTTTTCGTTTCCATCCTTTCCAAAACCTCATCAAGAAGGGACTGGTTAAATTTTTTTCTTCTTTTATGTACCTTGTCCTTTCAGGACGTAGGCGATCATGTCTTTCCATGTCTATCTATCGTAGGTGGCTTTTTGCAGACATTCTCCTGCAACACCACGCAACCCCAGTTCAGTCATTCACCTGCTAAGATACTCCAAATATATTATCCGCTGCTTTCCCATGTCTCTTTTTCACTTTATCTGGCCTGTTAGTATCAGGTTCCCCAAGCCCTCCTTCCTCACTGCATGTCCCAGGAACTTTAGCTGTCTCTTTTTAAGGCTCATTATTAATTTCCTTTTAAGGCTCATTATTAATTTCCTTTTCGTTTCCATCTTTTCTAAAACCTAATCATTGCTCATATGCTCAATCCATAATATCCCCAGCATCCTTCTGTAGAACAACATTTCAATTGCTTCAAGTTTTTCCTTCACCTTTGAGGCTTACGGCCTATCATGTTGAATACACCCGTTTTCGTTCGATCACCGAAGTTGAGCAACGTTGAGCCTGGTCAGTACTTAGATGGGTGACCGCTTGGGAATACAAGGTGCTGTAAGGTGCTGTGACGGATGTGCGTTGTGGTGCAGTGGATATCGGCTCGGAAAGAGAAATCGGTAAGCCGAGTTCGAATTCCAGTTGAATACCCTGTATTCACTAAAGCACTAGTACCCTTGGGAAAGGTATTAATCCGTCCATTCCCTCCAGTCATGGGTTAAATAACAAGGGTGGGACTTGGGGACCCTGCTCTTAAAAACAAATCCCAATGAATCGTGAAAAAGAAAAATGTTGTAAAAATAAAATTACCTTACCCAAAATCACTGGTTATGACCTTAAAATGATCCCATAAGGATTGATAGGTCGTTAAGCCTCAAAAGCAAACAAATTCATCTTTGAGGATATGATACAGCATTCATTGCCAAATTGAAGAACTGATATCACATAGCAATCTAGTACTCTTTTCTTTATTTCTAGCGCAATTTTACTGTCTCTTAATACCTTATTCAGCTACTGGAACGCGTCCTTAATTAGATGTAATGATAACTCCTCATCACAAACTTTCATTGATAACAAAATAATTGATTACGACAATCATCTAAATGTTAATAATTTACATAATGATAATTACTCATCCTAAATATTAATTGAAAAAAAACAATAGATAAGGACACTTGTCTTAATGTAAATAGTGCAAATAATGATAACACCTCATACGATATTTTTACTGATGCCAAAAACAAAGATAAGGACAGTAGGTGTAATGTAAATTGTATATATAATGATATCTTTTCATCCCAGGTATTCATTGATAAAACACAAAAACGAAGGCAATAGCTTGAAGGTAAATAGTGTAGATAATGATAAGTCTCCATCTTAGTCTTTCATTGATAACAAAAAACAATGGTGAGGAAAATAATGTGAGTATAAATAATAATAATAATAATAATAATAATAATAATAATAATAATAATAATAATAATAACTTGAACAGATGAAACAGCGCTGGCAAGACAAATCCAATGTTGACAAAGTTAATACTCATCGATGGTTACGTGCATCTGGATTAAAGTCCGAAACTGAAGGCTTTATTCTTGCAGCACAAGACCAAAGTCTTTTCACGAGAAACTTTCAGGCAAATATTATGCATAATAATATGGATCCAAAATGCAGGTTTTGTGATAAACACCAAGAAACAATAGACCACCTAATCTCAGGCTGTTCTGTGCTTGCCCCAAATGAATATAAAAATCGCCACGATAGAGTTGGGCAATATTTACATTGGGCAATATGCAAACATTATGGAAAAGCTGTAGGCAAACACTGGTATGAACATCACCCAGCACCGGTTACAGAAAAAGAAGATGTAACCATTCTATGGGATTACACCATCTACACAGACAGAAAAATTGAAGCAAACAGGCCAGACATTATTGTTAAAAACCAGAAGGAGAAAACTTGTCTATTAATTGATATGGCTTGTCCAGCGGATTGTAACATAGCAATCAAGGAATTTGAAAAACTGTCAGAATATAAAGACCTGGAAATTGAAATAGAAAAAATGTGGAAATTGAAAACAAGAGTTGTGCCAGTGATAGTAGGTGCACTTGGAATGATAAAAAATGTAACAAAACAACACATTGAAAGAATCCCTGGAAACCCCAGCTTAAGAGATAAACATAAAATTGTCTTATTAAGTACAGCCCACACACTAAGGAAAACTTTATCTATGTAATGCTGGAGATGATAGGGAAGATAGAAAAACATGAAATGGAGCCATAACAACACGCCACTACCTGCCTTAGGTCTCCCCGCAGACTTGGTTGGTAGTGAGACCAAAGCAGAAATCGAAATATGATGAAAAATGACACAATAATAATAATAATAATAATAATAATAATAATAATAATAATAATAGGTAATTCCGCATCCATGAAATTTGCACAAAAGTTGATTAGATGAAGGCAACATGATTAGGACAACAGTCTGCATGCAAATAATGTGAATATTGATAACTCCTCGTCCTAGTAATTTACTGTTCACAACAACAAACATGAGCTAAATAGTTCGAATTTAGATTGTGTAAATATTGATTGCTGTGATGATGAAACCAGTTAGGTATTGGGCTTGCAAACCCACACTGTTGAAACCTACTTGCTAATAAAAAATTCAGCAGTAACAATTAGGTTGTGGCCAGATATTCCTCGGCGAGTCCAAATTTAAGAATACATTTAACACAGATAAGTGATTACGATTTACTGAGGCGCGGCGGGTTAATAGATTGTGGCTTAGAGTTAGAGCTGAGTTCTAATTCCAGTCGCGTTTATTACTTTCACTTACGTACTAATATATTTCTTTAATCATATTGCCCAAGCAAGACAGTCTACTGCAACTGGAGCGCAGGTGGATTAATAGGAGTAAAGTTATGAAAAGAGTGACATGTTACAGGGAGTATCAGGAAGTGGGTAAGAGAATAATGAGAATATTGATGAGAGTGGAGTGGACGAGAAAGGAGCATGAGAGTAAGAGGATGCTAGTTAACGAGAAAGGAGATGACTATTGACTTTACATTTAAACTCCTGGAGATTGTAGCTGTCGGGCAAGCTACAAACGGAAGGGAATTCCACAGGCAAGAAGTGCAAAAAAAAAAGCTACTGGAGTAAAATTTTCGTTCTCATTTTTTTGGTTTCACAAAAAAAAGGGTGTGACCTAGTTGCTAATCTTGTAGCTCGTGTAAATTCATACATAGGCGGCACCAGCGACCAAAGTTCATTGAAGTAGAATCCGTGAAAGTATTTGTAGACGAACACAGAGAAGCCACATTGCGCTGATGAGGAATGACTGTATCTGAGCTGCTAAGTCAGGATCTATCATGATACAGATTCTCCGTTGGATTTTGTCAAGGACCCCTAGGTGGATAGCAGGGGCACTCGAACAGATATGGTAGCAGTATTCAATGGACGGGCGGATAGTACATCTTTATATATATATATATATATATATATATATATATATGCTTTGGAAATGTATGACATTATCTATTCTTCTCACAACTGTGTGCAAATAGCAGGCCAGACTGGGTTTTATAGCCTTAGCTTTCCACTGCCATAATAGGAGAAGTCCTCAGTACTCCAATCTGTTTGTATCTTGGCGAAGCATATACTATGTTTGCTAATGGAAGTTTCGTTCGCATTGACTCGATGATCAAGTCTCCATTCGATTCTACATATTTTAAATTTTAAAAGTATCCTAAAAAAAGAACTACAAGCCGTTCTTGACAAGGAAGCCTTAAATCCTAAACGAGAATATTTATATCTTTCAACAACTAGAGCGGATTGGTTTCCCTCAGCCAACCCTGCCAAAGACAAACCACAATTACTGCGACCGCAGTACGCGTTGTACGCTTACAATCCTAATGAATCACGGGACACGTTATCGTGAGAGATAAAGACAAATAGAGAAACAGAATTAATTTTGGGATAATCCCTTAATCCTCTTCATTTTATTTTGTTTTTTGTTTTATTCTCGAAACATTGCCCTTTCTCGGCTGCTTAAATTAAAATCAACATAGACCCTCATGAAATCACTGGGTGGTATTGTTATTGAAACGTATGCCTGGCAATTCCCCAAAGACGGGATAGGAAACAAGAAGGATAGAATATGTGAACAAAAAAGTAATGTTATGGAAAAATAAAATTAAAAAAAGATTCTTACGATTAACAACACAAAGAAACTCTCGAAATAAGTAGAATTCATAATGAGTAAAGGAGACTGAGAGAATTTGAGAGTCATAAAACATATTGAGGAATGGAGACTGAGGGACGTAAAAATATTAAAAGAAAAAGCAGAAAAAATTTAAATTATCTAACAAGCTCATGTAAACAAATGGCATAACGTAATGTTGAAGGGGATAGTAAAAAGAAAAAAAACTGCATAAAACCACAAAAAAAACGTTGGGGAGAGCAATGATCACACAGACCAAAAAAACAACCGCAGGTTTTGTAAAAACATCTAAAACATTATGTCCTTATTCTCGTTCTGAGATTTAGCATTGTGAAGATTTTATATGAGCCACGTTTCTTTGGGGTGATGGGAGCTAATGGCTCTCTAAATATTTTTAATCCTTGTTTCTCATTGAGAAATTTTCTGCTTTTGATATTCCTGTCCCTCCATCTATCCGTCAGGGAAGTAGCACGCTGCTTTTCTATAGCTCTCTTGCACTGTGAGGTTAAGTTTTCCAAGACTTACCCTTAATTTTTTGTCAAAAGAATATCAGCTGTCTCTTACTAATTCTGGGCATAACGCTCATAGTAATTGCCATTTCCTTTTTGCTTTCTCTCTCCGGCTATGGAATTCTCAGTGCTCTCCTGTAGAACTACATTTTTTGCCCCCAGTTTTCTCCTCACCCGTGACGAGATTGTCCAACATTCACTAGCGTATAAGAAGTGGATACATAATAGAAATCTGTCCTGGGTATGAGAGTAAATTGCATCAGGCAGCAAGACCTCTGATTGAGAGGTTGTGAGAAGCATAGAACCACCTCTTAATTGCTGTTGTCTCCAGGTTCACTCTGACCCGGGGTGGTAGCATCTGTTAGGATCCCAGCTATGGGCAAATAGTTAAACCCTAAACTGGGATCAAAACACTACGAATGTATGAAAATACACTATTATATAAAAAATATCCATAAAAATAGACTTTTATAAAAAGATATAGATTTTCGAAGGACAATTATTACCTACAATATATTTTTGATGGAAAAGAAATTATAGCCATAATACATTTTTGGAGTTCGGATTTATTACATTTTTTTAATAAAAAACTAGAAAATATCTTCAGTTTTCCAAAATAAAAATAAAATTCATCAAAATCTGACTAAATTAACCTTGTCCCTATAACTGAATATCAAAAAATAAATAAATAAATAACCACCTTTTTCGCATTAAACAACTCACAGAGGTTGATATGCCATGAAACAAAACTCTAACTCAAACTCAAACAACATAAAAATTCACTACTTCTTTCTGTCTTTCTAAGAAGAGACTTGCTTAGTTTTTGCTGGTGTTCTTTCACTGACATTATTCGTGTTCGGATTTTGTTGTCACATTTTTAATCCTCTGTTAAAAGGTTTAGTAAAGAGTAATTGACTCTCCGTTTTATCGCTCTCTATTTTATTCAGTTTCAAAACAAAGAAGAATATACATTAGGCAATAATATGTGTTTGTTTTAGAAATAATATGTCTTACGTATTGTCTTGTTATATTCAAGGATACTAATATTGATTATATAGTATCGACAGTAAGGTTCGTATTAATTATAGTAAATATTATATTAATGATAGTAAATTGATAGTATTAATAGTAAGGATCCAAGTATGGATATCAAGTATAATATTAATTATATAAATGGCAATAGTATTTTTTAAAATCATCTCACCCCAATGAAGGCATTCCACTGCCACTATTGCGCATGGGGCTACATAGGGGAAGGTAAAGAGAAGGAGTGGTTAGACATAGGGAATGTCAGGAGGAAGGTGACAGATGAGTAAGGATAACGAGGATGAGGGTTGGGCAGATGGGAAGAGTGTTTGATAGAATGGGAGCAGGTTAGTGTGTTAGGAGGTGTCTATTGACCTTACATTTAAACTCCTGGAGATTGTAGCCGTCTTGATAATATGGATCATTGTATCGATAGTAAGGACCATACTCTTGGTAGTAAGGATCATATGATTGATAGCAATGATCATATAATTATAAAAATGATATTAATATTGTTTGTAAGGGCTGTGTTAATGATAGTATGGATCACAGTATTGATATTAAAGATGGTATTCATCATAGTAACTGTCATAATATTGATAGATAGGATCAAAATAATGATAGTAACGAAGATATAATAAATAGTAAGGTTAACAGTGTTGATCGAAAGATCATACCGTTGATAAAAAGGTCTGTATTAATGATAGAATCGATAGCAATACTGATATTAAGGAACATATTAATAATAGTATTATGAATGGTGAGGATCATTAATTAGAGTTCACATAGCAGTGTTGATAGTAAGGATAATAGCATAGATCATAGTAATAATAAAATATTATAGTATTGATATTAAGGGTCATAGTAATGACATTAAGACTCTTATTATTGATAGTACTGATTGTATTAATGATAGTAATGATTGCAGTCTTTCTATTAATGAGTATATTATTGCTACTAAGGGTACATTTATTTTTAGTAGTGGATTGTATTAATGACAGTAAAGAAGGTAGTATTGATATTAGGGACTACAGTATTGATATAATGATAGTAAAAATGAAAGTATTGATAAAAAGGATCATATTAATGATAGAAAGGATTATTGTATTGATTGTAAGGATCATATTATTGATAGTAAGGATAATTATTCGACCGAGATTGCTTGCGGAGTAAAAATAAAAAAGGCGCATATTCAGAAGTGCTCTAAAGGAAGTGATTGTCGGATGAGTTCCGAAGACAACTGCGGAAAGAGAAACAGATCAAGGGGAAAACGGAAGATGAATTAATTAGTCGAGAGTGAATGATATTTGGGAATGTTTTCGTATTCTGTGGGATTTTTCTTCCCCTTTTGTTTGGCTTTTTGGCTTTTCTGTTGGCATTATTTTTCGTTTTTTTTTCTTTTCTATTCTCATAGAAACTCAAACGATTCCGTTTCCAAGACAGAAAATAGCACCGACAGTGATTGAAATAAGGTGGAATTGTTGTTGTGCAGTTGAAGATTAAAAAATGTGAAGTGCTTAAAAAAAGAGAGAAAAGAATAACAAAAAAATAGTCATATAAGAGGATTAGAATAAATGAGAAAATAAAGGATGAAAGAAGGAAAGAAGGAAAGAAGGATAGAATGAAAGAAAGGAAGAAGGAAAGAAGGAAAGAAGGAAAGAATGAAAGAAAGGAAAGAATGAAAGAAGGAAAGAATGAAAGAAGGAAAGAATGAAATAAGAAAAGAAATAAAGTACATGTGATAAATGTAGAGGAAATGAGATAGTAATGCTTAAGAAATGACAAAAGGAAAAACATGCAGTTAAAAATGATTAAAAGAAAGAATAAATAAAAGAAATAAACAAAAAAGAACAAAAAATAAAAACTATAGATAAATAAATAGGAACAAGAAAGGAAGGAAAAACTTGCAATCACACAAGAAGCAAGAAGCAAGAAGTGAAATAAAGAAAGAAAAAAAGAAGGAAAGAAAGAAAGAAAGAAAGAAAGAAAGAAAGAAGCATAGAATAAAAAAAGAATTAATCATAGAAAGACAGAAGCATAGAATAAAAGAAAAAAAGAAGCATAAAGAAAGAAAGAAAGAAAGAAAGAAAGAAGAAGCATAGAATGAATGAAAGAAAGAAAAAGTATAGAATGAAAGAAAGAAAGAAAAAGTATAGAATGAAAGAAAGAAAAAGGAAGTATAGAATGAAAGCAGTCAAAAGTAACGAGAGAAAGAAAGAAAGAAAGAAATAAAGAAGATCACTTGGTAAATGTATATGAGATGAGAATAAATAAGAAAAAAGAAAGAAAAACATGCAGTTAAAATGAATGGAATGACATAAAAAAGAAAGAAAAAAGCCCATAGCAAATAAATAAGAAAGAAAATTTAGTAATGTATGGTGATTAAAAAACAAAAGAAATTATGCATTCAACTGTAACAGGGAGTGATGGAATGAAACAAAGAATGAAAGAGAGAAAAATGAACACATGATAATTGTATATGTTTTGAGATAGTAATGAATGAGAAAAAAAAAAGAAAAAAACGCTGTTAAAGTCATGGAAAGAAAAAAAGAATAAATAAAAGAAACAACCAAACAATCAAAGAAAATATATTAAAAGCAAATTATTGTCACATAAAAAAACAATACAAAACGAAAATAACAAATTAATATATATACACGACCCGCCATAATTATTAGGCCACACCATGTTTTTTTTTTTTTTTGAATGGTTCTTTTTATTAATACTGCACATTAACACGTGCATCAAATAAACTGTTCTGGTGTCTAATTTTTGTGCAAAGGTTTCCTGGCTGCTTTGTATCTTAAAAAAAAGAACCATTATATTTTCATTTAGAATTATCCACACGGCAATAAATACTAAAAATAGTATGAAATACTGGGTTGGCCTAATAATTATGGCTAGTATATATATATATATATATATATATATATATATATGTGTGTGTGTGTGTGTGTGTGTGTGTGTGTGTGTGTGTGTGTTGGGGCACTGTCCCTGTTTACACTAATATGGACTCTTCCTAAGACTATATATAGTAGTAGTCATTAGTGGACTATATATATATATGTATATATTTCTCTTCAATATATTGCTTTTTCTACCGTATTATTCTGCGTTGTGTATTTATTGGATCTAACCACAGATCCACAAAAGTGGAGGATGTTTACTCGTGCAACCAGACTGGCAACTGGGTCCCACCCATTCACAGTCAGGTTAGCCAAATGCAGACGACAATTCTACTCCTGCAGCTTCTTCTCTCGCACTTCCTGCCTGTGGAACTCGCTCCCATATTGTTGCTTTCCTGACGGCTACAACCTCCAGAAATTTAAATGCAAAGTCAATAGTCATCTACTAACCACTGGACTCTAGCTCTCTCCCCACCCCCGTATAACCTTCCCTTTCTCTCCACCTATGTATCTGTCATCGCACCTGCTTTCTCAGCTTTCTATTGTTCCTTTCTAACTAGTTTGTACTCCTCTTTTCTAATTAATCTTTTTACATTTATGTAGCCCCCTGCACATCAGTGGCGTTTCCGCCTTGCTCGGGGTGAAATGAAAAAAAAAAGAAAAGATATATTCTTAAGACAAAGATTCGATCAGTTCCCGTAGAGGAAAAAATACGTTCTCAAGTCTGTCACCACCACAACAGTGGCGATGAGGTTCCGAACAGAAAAAAAAAAACTTAAGGGAAAAACAGCAGCCACGAGAAAGGATTCAAATAGAACTATACATATGGTCACCCACAAACAGTGACGAGAAATTACTAATCACTACAGAAAAAAGAATCCTACTATGACTGTAACGAGTTTTACACGTAGGAAAAATACAATAAACAAAATTAATACCCAGAGGAAAAACAGTAAAAGTTTTCTCCCCTCCGGTAAAATGAAACATTTCAAAGCAACGATAGTAGAACTGGTGAAACTCCAGATGAGCCAAGAAGAACGAAATGAGAAATTACAGCTGGAATTCCAAAAAACCTTAATGGAGCGACAACAACCTAATGAGAAGAAACAACTACAAATACAAGAGCAACAGAAAAAAATGCAGTTCGAATTTTTACAAAAACCGCTGGAATTACAAAAAAAAGTTGACAAAAGAAACAATGAAAAACATCAAAAGACACAGGAATTAATCTGACAAGCTGTACTGGCAAAGTGTCAAAATGAACAAAACAAAAATACATTCGCACAAAATACAATTTGGAACTCAACTGAAAACTTTAATTACAACCCGGTTGAGGATAAATCCTTTGCTCTATATTATAGACGACACCAGGAATTTTATGAAGTCGATTGTAGCAGCTGGTCGGATGAGAAGAAAGTACGTTTATTTCTTCGCAAACTGGGAACAAACGAACACAAAAATTCGTGGATTACATTCTGCCAAAGAAAATGCGTGAGTTAAAATTTACTGAAGCCTTAAAACTATTAACAGAGTTGTTTAGTCCAAAGACCTCTCTATTCCATAAGAGACGGAAATGTTTAAATTTACGAAAAAGATGTGACGAAGACTACACCACTATGCGACGAATTTAAACTAGCAGAACTCACGGAGATAATTTCAAATGCTTAGTCTTTGTACAAGGTTTGATTGCAAATAAAGATGCGGAAATAAGAAGGAAAATTTTAACAAAATTAAAAGACGAGCAAAATCTAACTCTACAAAAATTAGCTGAATATTGCCAGCAGTGCATAAGCATAAAAATGCTTCGAGGAACATTGAAGAACCAGGATTTTCAACATGCACCAGAAAAATAAGCAGCGAAATGGATAGATTAACCAGCTCAAGAATAATATTCAAAGTGCAATACAACCATTGGGCAGCACCTGTCGTTTACGTTTAAAAAAAGTCTGGGGAAATACGCGGATGCGCGGATTTCTAGATAAGTTTGAATGAGGCAGTAAAGGATTACCATTACCCACTTCCGAGTCCGGAAGAAGTATTTACAAAATTAAACGGAGGCAGATATTTATCCAAAATAGACCTGAGCGAGAAATATCTACAGATTCCTGTAGACGAAGAGAGGTCTATACAAATATGAAAGATTAGCTTTTGGAGTAAAAGTAGGCTCCGCTATTTTCAACAAGTCATGGATACGATGTTGGCGGAATTCGATTATAGCTTATCTTGATGATATTTTGATAAAAAGTGAAACGATTGAGCAGCACACTAAACATGTAAAAAAGTTTTTGAACAAATTCGAAATTACGAGTTTCCGGTTAAAGAGGAAAAGTGCGATCTTAAATACTTGGGCCCAACAAAGATGGCAAAAAGCCTGATCCAACTAGATCTTCGGCGATCAAAAATATGCCGGCACTAAATAATATTGCATCGCTACAGAGATTTCTGGGACTAGTCTGCCACTACCAAGATTTCATACCGAATTTACATAGTCTTCGAGTACCTATTAATGAGCTACTAAGAAAGGAGAAGGCCTGGGTTTGGTCAAACGAATGCCTACAGGCATTTGAAAGCATTAAAAAAATATTGACTTCCTATCTGTTCCTGACACATTATGAAATCGGAGATACTGATAGCCAATGACGCGAGTTCGAACGGGATTGGAGCGTCCATATTACATAAGATAGAAGACGGAACTATAAAGCCCATCGTCCACGCTAGCAAATCACTGCTTCCAGCCGAGAGAAGCTACTCTCAGATAGAGAAAGAAGCCTTAGGCATCATATTTGCCGTGACTAAATTCCACAGATATATAAACACCATCTACAACACATTTAATATGCAAATGCCCCAGGTGGAACCTCAAAAGAGGAGGTCTAAAAAAAAACAACGGAGCAGTTAACTATTGATCCAAAAAGGAAAAAATATTAAATTGACATTCCAAGTAAAAAAATACTTGGGAGGGAGGTGTTGTGGCACCTTCCTTGTTTACACTAATATGTACTCTTCCTAAGACTATATATAGTAGTAGTCATTAGTGGACTACGGAGTTAGTGTATCCCAGCGGTTTAGTCCTGGGGGTAACATTGCCAAGTCTTACGTTCTCGTATTATATCTCGTATTCAACTAACCGTATAGTACGACGTTCTACAAACCCTCTCTGTATGTATTGCGTTTTCTACCGTATAACTCTGCGTTGTGTATTTCTTGGCTCTAACCTCAGATTCACAACAATAGCTATTATCAATTATTACTTTAGAACATGTACAAATTACAAACTACCACAAAATAATACTTTCAAAATTCAAGTCAACCGTGAATAAATCCCAACACACAAACAAGACAGAAGTAATGGACAAAATTAAATCGAGGGAGAAAAAAACGTAAAAAAACCCTAAAAAGTTACTAAAACGCAGCAGAAAATTAGGCGAAACCCTTTCTTCTTACGCCTCAAATGATACCTACATATCATATTTGGGGTGAAAATTTTATTCTATGAGATTTCAATCCAAAGTAATGCGACAATACAATTAAAACGGAAAAGATTACTCTTCTGCTATGTGTCGTGTCTATTCCGGACGTAAACGATCATGGCCCTCTACATATCCCTATCCCGTGTAGCGCTTTACGCCTCTTCTTTTAGGATCCCTCCCAAACCCTTCTCCGCCCTCCATCTGCTAAATCCATAATGTATGTCACGCATTGCTTTTCGCCTTTTCTTCTACCCGTCCCGTGAGTATCAGATTCTCCAAGCCCTACTTTCTTATTACACATCCAAGAAGCTCCACTTGTCTTTTCCTGATATTAAATATGTTTCCATCTTCTCCGAAACCTCACATGTTCGGTCCATTGTAACTTCGACATCCTTTTGTAGAATCGCATTTCGATTGTTTTACGTGTTTCCCTCATTTCTGATGAGATTGTCCAATATTCGCTGCTGTATTGAGGGACAGACATCAGCCAGTAATCTCTTCTTTGATTCTAGCAAAATTTTCCTCTAGGTTAATACTCTACTCAGCTTCTGGAATACATCCTTGACCATTCCAATACGCTTTCGGTTCTCAGTGTCGCCTTGTATAGGAAAAAATGAACACCAAAAAGAAATACAAAAAAAAAACAGATAATGACGATTGACGTGGAATTTAAACGGTTGTAGATTATAGTTGGGAAGAAAGTAAGATTTACTGTTGCCATATCTGGTCGGGTGCTACAGTTATTTATCTTCAGGTTCTCGACAAAATGCAATCTAATATTGTGCTTAAATCCAGGAAATCGAGTTACCTCGAGAAAGCTCATCAAAACCATCGTTATGAAGAAAAGAAATATAGAACAGCTACAGAAACACTAAGTCACATGTTCGGTCCATTGTAACTTCGACATCCTTTTGTAGAATCGCATTTCGATTGTTTTACGTGTTTCCCTCATTTCTGATGAGATTGTCCAATATTCGCTGCTGTATTGAGGGACAGACATCAGCCAGTAATCTCTTCTTTGATTCTAGCAAAATTTTCCTCTAGGTTAATACTCTACTCAGCTTCTGGAATACATCCTTGACCATTCCAATACGCTTTCGGTTCTCAGTGTCGCCTTGTATAGGAAAAAATGAACACCAAAAAGAAATACAAAAAAAAAACAGATAATGACGATTGACGTGGAATTTAAACGGTTGTAGATTATAGTTGGGAAGAAAGTAAGATTTACTGTTGCCATATCTGGTCGGGTGCTACAGTTATTTATCTTCAGGTTCTCGACAAAATGCAATCTAATATTGTGCTTAAATCCAGGAAATCGAGTTACCTCGAGAAAGCTCATCAAAACCATCGTTATGAAGAAAAGAAATATAGAACAGCTACAGAAACACTAAGTCACTGAAGCTGAGATATTAGATATCAGAACATGAGAAAATACTGTTAAGGAGAGTGAACAATAAAAGAACAAGAATTAAGTAGACAGAAGATATCGATTGGCATTGTGGCGGAGACATACCTCGCCGAAGCAAGAGAAGGCGGATTTTTTTGCATATGCATTTGTAGACATCAGAGACCCGTAAGGCGAGCTTCCACAAGGAAGTGTTGAAATGGCATGCGGCATGCATTATCGGCGAAAGCAAGGTGGACACAAGCGAGAGACCTCCGTTTCTTGCCCGAGACTGATGACGGATAAAAGGTACCTACTGTTGGTTTCAGGTCAATTAGTGTTTGAGATTCATGAAGGCTACAGCGGTGTTCAAGTGAAAGAACGGGCGAATGTACTATTGTTTACCGTGCGCAGTGAACGGAGTCCCGAACGAAGCATTGCTCCTGTGTCCGCGTTAGCAATCGGCAGGTACAGATTCAAGCTAGCATTTATTTTTCTAACAATCGCACTCTATTCAAATACTGCATATACAATTGCATTCAATTTTTTGAAAATCAATGTCGCCTGGAAACCAAGAAGCCGGAAGAGAGTTCAGCAAGAGAAACGTGCTAGAGAAGAAACTCTTACCATAGAACTTACGATAAGATCTAGCACTTTCAACTATAAAACGACGAGAACTTGCGACTAATCTGTTATTTTTCTTTTATAAAGTCTGAGTACTAGTGTTAATCAGCACAATTAGATTGAAGGTATTTTTAGGAAAAGGCACAGGGAAGCGACATTACGCCGGTAGGAAGGTGACATACTAGGTTAGAATTAAGGACGTTTCCGATTCATCTTTTCATTTTATCAAACATCTAAAATACATACTAGGATGAACAGACCAGATAGGCCAGAAAGGACGATAAATATTTGAGATAGAAAGATCTTTTTGCCCAATGCAGTGAACAAACTTTCCTATGAAGTATCTAAAGTAACATTTCGAACTGCTCTATTCATATTGTGGTGCAGTGGATATCGACTCGGAACGACAAATCGGGGAGCCTAGTTTGAATTCCAGTTGAACTCCTTGCATTCACTCACGCGGAAATACCTTTGTGACAGATATTAATCCGTCTCTTCCCTCCACTTATGGGTTGAATAATAGAACAGAATGGGTTCTAGAGCCTTGGCTGGCAACCAGTCTACCACAGAAAGCAATGGCTGCTTACTGCGGGATAATCTTCTGCCTAGTCAGTCATGCCTCTTTCGAGACATGATCGCCCAAAGCGTGTATCACGTATGACACTTAACTGACTGACTGAATATAATAGTTGGAATCATGATTAAGGCTTCTACAGGTCATAAAGTGGGGGACCGGTTTTCTATTGTTATGAAGTAATAAACTGATCCCTCACTAATTACTACTTAATACTATAATACATCGCTTCTCCCTCTAGCTATGAGTCAAATAACAGGACAGATTTGGTTCTATAGCCTTGACTGGCAACCAGTCTACCGCAGAAAGCAATGGCAGCTTACTGCGGGATAATCTTCTGCCTAGTCAGTCATGTGTCTTTCGAGACATGATCGCCCAAAGCGTGTATAACATATGGCATTTAACTGACTGACTGACTGACTGACTGACTATTCATATCGAAAGTTTCATAGAATCTTTCAGCAATTATAGTTAGTGAATCAGCAGCTGGTCAAGAGAACCGAAATCCACATTTCTTACGCGAATGAAAAACCTGCAATGGGAGATACTAGACCAATTCAGGCTTCATTAGGGGATGTTTGACTAAATCCCCGATAGTTACAAAGATCGGACCTGAATTATTAAAGACTGGAACTACAGAAGATGATTTCCAACAAGCCGGAAAGCAAGACATACCTCAGCATTTGAGACTTTAGGGAATTCTATACTTTTCGCCATCATTTGTAAACTATACGACCATCTAAATTGTTGCAAATAATGCACCAGAACCCTGACAATAAACTATCTGCTTAAATATTTTCGAACACGCCGTGATCAGGAAGGCAGACTGAAGGAACTTACCAAGAGTTTGTTGTTTGATATTGTTGTGGAGTTGTTTTGGCGAAATCTTTCGTCGCCAAATTGTTGTGGTCTGTTACGGCCCGGAAGTAATCCACGGAAACAAGATGGTAGGTTCAAACAGTGTGCCAGAATAACAGAAAATATATAGAAAAATAAGTGTTAGTAATCAGCAAATAGAAGTGTAAGTTCGAAAAAAATAGTCACGCTGCGCCTTGATTTTCTCTTGACTGCGTCACTAGCTGCGTCACCAGTAGTCACTCCAGTTATTATTTATAACTAGAGGAAGAGTCCATTCTACGTAGAAAGGCACGGTATCAGGTACTGAATATAAATTACCACAAGAAGCTACTTCTGAACAAATCACATGGGCTTAACCAAAATCGATAAACACAGACGCAATTAGCTAACACTTTTTTGTGATTCTCATAATTAGATTTTTTAGTTCCGATTTCTCCGTTATAAATAAATGAAGCTAGCATCTGACATTGTTTTAATGATTTTAGCGATATAAACCGTGTACTGGTCGCTATCATCGTTATGTTATTCTCAACTGGACATGAGTTCAATATCTGGAATAGGTATCGAAATATTATACTCTGCCCTCATATGAACGAAGCATACCTGGCTTCATAAAAACTTTATAAACATAAGCATAGTATTAGATCTGTGGTAAGTTCTCATCATTTTAGAGTTGAAATATGTAGATGTAACCGTAAATTCTATGGTAGTAGTTTCTTTTATCGGTTGAACTATCATCCGTTTTTGTACTTCTAAATCATCTTTAATCATCAAAAATATTAAATGCATTGTCAATCATTGTCGTCTGTATTCGTCATTCTTGATCATTATTGCCTTCTTTTCTTAATAGTAGATTTTTTCTTTCATTCTTTAACACTCAGTAACCTCTTAAAAGTTTAAATACCTGGGAAGTGTTATAACAGAAGACGGAAAGTGCGACACAGAGATCCGAAGGCGAATTGGCATGGCGAAGGAAGCATTCCAGAAGAAGGGTAAGGTATTAAGAAACAGGACAGAGATTAATAGATTGCTACGTGCTGTCCGTCCTTCAATATGGCAGTGAATGCTGGACAATACCATCAAAGATGAACGAAAAACTTGAAGCAACTGAAATGTGGTTCTACAGAAGGATGCTGCGAATATCATGGATCGAGCATGTGAGCAATGATGATGTCTTGGAAATGATGGAAACAAAAAGGGAATCACCTGCAGTCACTCTCTCACCGGCGGGACGTGGCTTCCCTGTGCCTCTTCTATAAATACTTTCATGGCTTCTGGTCTGATGAACTTATATCATTGGTGCCCCCTAGGTGTGAGTTTGCACGAGATACTAGATTGGCAAGTAAGTCCCACCCTTTTACAGTGAAACCGATGAAATGTAACTCCAACAGCTTCTTTTCTCGCATTTCCCACCTGTGGATTTCCCTTCCGCATGCTTGCTTCCCGGACGGCTATAACCTCCAGGAGTTTAAATGTAAGGTCAATAGACTCCTCCTAACACACTAAACCTCCCATTCTCTCCAACTCTCCCCCTATGTACATCCTAACTCGTCTATCGCCCTGTGTAACCCCCTGCGTATAGTGGCAGTGGAATGCCTTGCTTGGGGTGACATGATTAAAAAAATACTGAGCATCAGGAAGAGACAGCTGAAGTTCCTGGGACATGCAATTAGGAAGGACGGTTTGGAGAATTTGATACTGACAGGCCAGATTAAAGAAAAAGAGAGAGGAGAAAGGCATTGAATAGTTAGAGAAGTGTCGGAATCATTGTATCACCTTAGAAGGAGACTATGTATGAATAAAGTAGAATTTTACCTAAAAGATGTTCTGTTATTGAGGGGTGTGTTACTTTTGTTTTACCATTTCTTTTCGTTTACTTGGTTACTTAGTTTATTGCATTATTATGCGTTGAAAAACATACTCGTGCATTAGTTTAACATATTAGCCGTAAATAATCAGCATTACATGTTATCGCCATCTCATGTAGAGATTTTCTAAGAATAGCTTAGATTTGGACAAGGCTAAAAGTATGGCACACCCAGTGAGGAATCAAACATACTAATCAGTTGTACTTTTTTTGAGCGAGAGTATTACACAACGTTAGATGCATTATATCTTACTTATACTTACAATTCGAACAGTTTTTTTTCATTTACGTTCGTAGTGAAGTAATCGTTCTAAGTAACCTGTTAATCCAAATAAGTTCCCGGATAACTTTTTCAGGTTATCAAGTATTATATTTCTAAACTGAAAGAAGAAAAAACAAACAATAAAGTTAAAGACAATGAAAAGAAATCATAAGAAAAATCATTAAAGAATTTCACTATAAAATTTAAATAAAACTATCATTTAATTCCAAGTGAGTCATATCTACACGTATTTTACAGAAATCAAATTAAGGTTTCTAGACGTTTACAAATACGAACTGTTTACATCGCTTATTTGCCCAGGTTTCGTTAGAGAGAAAAGAAAGATATAATTAAAAGATAGATCAATCCCAACAGAAGTAGTCCTTTGTTGGTCGTTCTTGTTAAAAAAAAAAAGAAGAAGGATATTTCAATGTCTAGAATAAAATAAAATAAAAACAATTTCATGAAGCCTCAAAATTCCAAGTCAATCTCAGGAAACGCTCTGACGTAAGACGACAAGCCAGAAGCGTGAAGGTGAGAGGGTAGTTAAGGAATTCGATGCTGCTATAAGAAGATGGTGGGCGTTAGATATAAATGAGATTGAAGCTGAATAATTTGTAAAGAAATAGAACGATAAACGAAATAATGAAATCTGACTGAATATGATATCGCACAAGTAAGAAATTGAAACAGAACAGATGAAATAACTTCTGTTTCATAAGTAAAATCTCATGAGAAAAAAAGAAAAGAGCAAAGTATATAAAAAATAAAAGACAACTGTACCAGCAACAGCAAAAACGTCACAATAAAATAAGTCAATATAAAAACGAATTTTTTATTTATAATCTACATGAGATGAAAAACAATTTTACGAAAAAGAGAAATAGATTTAATTACTTCAATTAAATTGCGTTTCGTTTTGCGATTGCATATCTGGAAAAAAGAACCTCTTTTTTCATACTCCCAGTTTGCTTCCGACATTAAACTGAATATAAATGCAGATTATTTTTTATTTTTTTATTTTTTCATTGGCTCTGTTTCTTCAGGACGTAGGCGATCGTGATTCTCCTCGATTTCTTGTCCCTTTTTGAACCAAGTAATGTTTACTATTTTAATGCCCTTCCCATTTTATATTCTACCATTTAATTTTCTAGCTTTTTTCTCTTGGTTTTAATTTGTTCTATAAATTCCTATAAGCCATCTTTCATCATTAACTAGTGTCCCAGAAATTTCATCTGTCTCATTCTGATTGTAAGTATATGCGAGATTATTGTTTCCATTTTTCATAAACCTTCCTAGCTGCTTACATGCTTCGTCCATGTTTTTTTTTTTTTTTTTTTTTTTTTAATCATATCACCCCAAGCAAGGCGATAACGCCACTGATGTGCAGGGGGTTACGTAAGAGTAAAAATATTGGAAAAGAGAAGCCGGAAACCGCATCCTAAACAGGCAACAAGGGATGAGCCTCTTCACCTATTCAATAGACGTGGGTGGAGTGTGAACCGGGCGATAGTTTAGTTTACGATTATCTTTCTGTGTTGCCCCACACTCATCCTTTGTTTGACGATAAAGTACATCGGGCAGCAAGGCCTCTGATCGAGAGTTTTTGTGAAGCTTGAAACCGTCTCTTAATTGCTGTTAATTCCAGGTTCACCCTCAACCGAGGTGGTAGCAACTGCCAAAGTCCCAATTGTGGGCAGATATTTAATATCTAAACTCTATGAAAATATAAAAATAGATTTTTATAGTAAAACTACTCGCACTACATTTTAAGAAAAAATATTACGAGGAATATAGTTTTGATAAAAAATTATCAGGAATACATTTTAAAAAAAAAACAGTACCAGCATTATATTTAGTTCTCGACAAAAAATAAAAAAAACTGTTCATAAAAATGCGTAAATGAAATCTGATCTATAAATAGATTTCTTACAGTCCACTTTTCTCAATATCAGTTACGTGCCATACGTGATACACGCTTTGGGTGATCATATCTCAAAAGAGACATGACTGACTTGGCAGAAGATTATCTGTAGTAGGTCGCCATTGCTTTCTGAGGTAGACTGGTTGCCAACATATTATTTAACATATAACTAGAGGGAAGAGATGGATTAATACCTTTCCCAAAGGTCTTTGAGCGAAATTGAATGCAAGAACTTCAATTGGAATTCGAACTCGGCTCCCCGATTTGTTGTTCCGAGTCGATATCCACTGCATTACAACGCATATTTCTTAATATATGCTCTAGTCGTACTCATTAGTGTCTTTTTTGTTTACATGTCCTTAAATTTCTCGTTTTTAAACATGTCTCGTGCATGATATTCACAACATCCTTTTGTAGAACCAAATATCTGTTGTTTCAATTTTTCTCTTCATCTGTGAGTAGACTGTCCGGTATTCTCTGCCATATAGGAAGACAAAAACTACATAAAGGTCCCGTACAATTGTTTTGTTTCGCAATAATTCGATTATATTTTGGAAGTCATTTTCCGCTGTGCCTTGGAATTACATGTCATACGAATGTATCTTGTAGCGGATAATAAATTAATTAAATCCTCCTTTTTATCCACTTTTACATAAATTCACAATTGCATGTGAAATCCTGGTTTTCCCAAATAGAAAAAGGATTGACCGTCTGCTTAACGAAAAAGTCGAAAATAAGATTTCGCAAGTAGGTGTTTAAATGATTTTTTGACCAATGGGAGCAACTTGTAAAATTTGGAAAGACTTGGCGATCCAGTGTAAAATTCAAATAAATGAACTCGGCGTCAGTCAAGCAGTCAGATAGATGGAAGCAATGAGAAAGACAACACTAAAATGTAACTTTCAATTTCATTTCCCTTTTTCTTTATCTCTTTCTCCTTATCTATTTCAACAATGACTACTAGAACATTTGATACTCATAACATTCTAACTGATCATTAATTTCTACGAATTCTTGGTATTCCTTCTTTAATAAACTATTATTTTAACATTCAAAATGTGTAATTCATTATTCCACTCTTCTACACTAATCCACACGTTCCATCTGACAACCAACCTTATTATAACTCTGCATAACTCCTGTAAGCTGCAGGGAGTTCGGTTAAGAAAGACACAAGGCCAAACAAAGAAATATTAACCAGCTACCATACGTCACACTGGTGACTCCCGGCGTATAAAGAACACACTCCTCTACGCCACAATCTTAAAAACCTTGTCAGCTTCAAATAACTCACTGTGTTTGAAATGCCGTAAAATAAAATATACGAATCAAAACCAATCACGCTTCCTCTTTATCTGTGAGGAAATTTTTCTGTGTTCACAGAACTATAGAAGATTTTATATCAAATTCCAGTCCAGCACACTACCGTAATTCCCTTTTTTAATATGTGCTTAGATTAAGAGAGACATCTGTACATCTTTACATCTGTACATCTGTACATCTGTACATCTGTACAGAATTCTTTACATCTGTACATCTGTACATCTATACATCTTTCAAAAATGTTTCTGTGTTCACAGACCTATAGAAGAATTTATATCAAATTCCAGTCCAGCACACTACCATAATTCCCTTTTTTAATATGTGCTTAGATTAAGAGAGGCATCTGTACATCTGTACATCTGTACATCTTTACATCTTTACATCTGTACATCTGTACAGAATTCTTTACATCTGTACATCTGTACAGAATTCTTTACATCTGTACATCTGTACATCTTTCAAAAATTTTTCTGTGTTCACAGACCTATAGAAGAATTTATATCAAATTCCAGTCCAGCACACTACCGTAATTCCCTTTTTTAATATGTGCTTAGATTAAGAGAGACATCTTTCACTATCAGAAATATGTTCGGAACTTAACATAAACAAGACATTATATACATAAATTTTACACATACTTATTGAAAATAAAATTAATTCTGAATAAAGGCAAAAAGTATAGCCGAAAACTATCGAAAGTACAGAACTTTTAAATTTTTTATATAATCTGAGTTCTGAAAATAAAAAATCATAAGAACTCATGAAAAATTATATAAAAAAACTTAATGATCTCGTCTGACATTTCTAATGAAATCTTCATTAAAGAAAGATAAGTGCCCAAATACACAATATATATATATATATATATATATATATATATATATATATATATATATATATATATATATTTTGCTGTATTACAGCCAAACAGATCTGTCTGCGGTTGACTATTTACGCTCTCACACCCCTATTGTGCACTATGGAGGAATAGTAGATTTTAAAAATACAGTGGCCTCTCACGCATCTACGCATCGTTAATTCAGTAATGAATTTGAACGCTTTCAGCTTCTGGCGTGTGTTTACATTGGATATAAAACGCTAAAGTCCGCCATCCTCTACCGAGCGCCAATGAATCAGACGTAGAATCGCCGACTGATGTCAATTTGATCGGATTTCAGTCTTGGCTAGAAGCAATCAGTTGCCTAACCGTACTGATGAGCTGTGATACAGCAAAATAGATCTGTCTGCGGATGACTACTTATATATATATATAAAACGTAGCACACTTGGTCTACTATTCAGGTAAATTCTGATAGAGGCGAACTCAAAGAACTCAATGTTAAATTCATTTATTTAATTTAACAGAGTAATATAATTTAGAATAAATTTAGATTATTACAATGGGTAATACATATTTCATCGAATATTGCTGCTCGTCAGACCCAAATGGTACAATAGTTCGTCCTCAAAAATCCCCTAATTTCTTTTTTTAACATGGACCCTCACATGCCCATATTTAGAATAGACATTTGTAACGGTTATTTACGAAAGATTTCTCGCTCAAATAAATAAAAAAAAACACAAATAATACAAAAAAGCAAGGATAAAGAAAAAGTATACGATTGATTAATGGAAAGAAGAGAAAAATATATATAAATATATAACATTCTTGTTATAATAGAGAGTTTGAGAACCGGTACAATCAATCGGTGTGACATGTAGCGTATAAATCTCAAAAATGAGATTTATAATTTTTTTTATTACACTTTTGACGACCTGCAAGTAATTTCCAATTTATTCTACTTCAACGGAATGGATGACCTCATACTGATATTTTATATGCCGCCTATTTTCTTTGGTGAGGCACACCATCCACATTGCTCGCAAAATCTACCTGCTTGATCATTCATTATCTTTTAATACACAGGAAAGAACTGAGAAAATTGTATTCTGTTCTCCTGCGTCCCTTTCAAATTGAATCTGCCATAACCTGATAACAAATTACTGATCAAAATTTCCCATGTCAAGGTCAGATTTTGTTTGGCAAAATCTAAATGGGTTTAACATTTCTTCGATGTGAACTGCACAACTTTACGCATCTTTTGACGTTTGTATCGGAGGGTTGGCATGCCGTATAATGCTAGTTCAAACAATAATTTAATTTGGTCGCTATCAATCTCACTTGGTCTACGCGAACATGGAACACCTCTAATGATAAATAAATCTATTTTGCTTTTCAGCAACAGTTTTTTTTCGATTCTTGAATTGAAAAAAAAAATACCATAGAAGAATGCTTGCCGATCTTTGCTATCTTCAGTTTTCGAATCAATAATTACAAATCTGCTAATTTTTAACCTACAAAAAATAGTGAGCTTTTATATTAAGAACAAACGTTAATGTGTAGTTCTGTGTATTTAAATCTTAAAACACAAAGATTAGTGATAACCACAGACATTCAAAAGCACTGTTTCGGGATGTTCTTTACCATTAGTTAAGCGTGGTCTAGAGGTTACGACACATCATATCTAATAACGGTGGCCCATAGAGGAGGACGCATATTTTTCAAACAAGATTTCTCGATTATTCAGGCGAGTAGATGTAAATAAATATACTGTTAAATATTAAAAACAAACAGACCATCTGCTCACATATGAGGATACATAAAAAGTAATCTTTAATTAAATAAATTAAGAATATGCAGAAATTAATCCATTTCGTAATGGATTTCGTAAAGATTTCTTATATATATATATATATATATATATATATATCGTGTATGGAGGCAGCAGATTAATTTCTAAACATATGCTGTTAAATATAACAGAAAATGAATGTCTATTAAGTTTAATTATGAGCCGTTATAAATATCGTATTTTGACTTTAATTTCAGGTGCAAATAAAGACAAAACGTGTCCAACATTAGGAAATTTTTATTATACTGATTCTAAGCATAATAGATAGATAGATAGATAGATAGATAGATAGATAGATAGATAGATAGATAGCCCTAACGCTAAAAAGATCACATTACAAAATTCGTAATACCATAAACTTCATAAATAATACTAAACGTCATGAAATACTTTTCTTTGACACTCCTACACTTCTTCTGAAATCATTAGTTTGTTTAGTATTGTTTAAATATCTGAGGTGGTCGAGCGGTTAAGACACGTCAGATTTAATGATGGTTTCTCCTAAGAGATCCAGGTTTGCAGAGGATGCATATTTTCAAACGAGATTTCTCGATTATTCAGGCCAATAGATGTAAATAAATATGCTTTTTAATTATAAAAAACTGAGAAATCTACACAAATATGTGTATCCATTAAACATAATGTTTAAACAAATAGAATTAAACATATGTTGAATTTAATCCATTTCGTAACGGATTTCGTAAAATAAAATTGCCCTTGTTTATTTTAGGATAAGAAAACAGAGCAGATATGAACTCTTCAAAAAGTTGGGAAGATGTGCGCTCAGAAGTATTATTTCAGACTTTGGCCTTAAATTCTTCGTAGTTGTGTGGTTCAGACTTGTCAGACTAATGACGGTTTTAATTAGGGGAAGTATATGTTTTTGAAGATGCATGTTCTTAACAAGATTTATCGATTATTCAGGCCAGTAATATTTATATTTATAATCATTTCACTCCAAGCTAGGCAGTACTGCCACTGGTGAGCAGGGGTTACATAAGAGGAGCGTCATGAGAAAAAGGAACAAATTAGAGAGGGTGTCAGAAAATGGGTAAGAGAAGCTTGCGTAGAAGGCCAGCATCCCATACTCTGTCAAATGCTTTGGAAATATCTTGTACAACAGTTCGAGTTTCTCTGTTCTTATCAAGAGCCTGGTTTATATACGCTCTGAATGTCGTTAGCATATCAGCGGTAGACCTGGTGAAGCGGAAACCAAACTGTCTGTCGGAGAAGAGTATGTGGGCTGTGAGATGTTGAACCATTTCAGCACTGCTAAAAGCATCGAACACGTTGCCAAAAATTGGTAAGAGTCTAATAATGCGATAATTAAAGGTGTCTGAGTGTTCTTCAGAGTTCTGAAATACAGGAACCACAGAGGAATACTTTCTAGCAGGCGGGAAATTAAGAAGCAGAGAGGCAGTAATTGTAGAGTTTTGAGATGACAGAGGAGAGTTCAGGGGCACATTTCTCTAGGACAATGATTGTGATTCCGTCACCTCCGCTCGCATTATGGTGGGCAAGCTTTGGAATTGTTAGAGACTAGCGAGGGGATAATGTGAACGTCACTCTGCTGAGCCTCAGTTCGAGGTTGGAAGTCGGCTGCAATACCCCAGACAAATCACATGATAATAAGAAAATGGACAAATCAAATGATGATAAGGCGAGAAAACTCTCTGCCTAGAAGGTGTGAGGAACTCAAAGTTATTGATTAAAGAAGGGATTGAAGGCTTAGTGTTGTTTAACACATTTTTACACAGTAGCGAGTTATCTTTGGAGACGAACTTACGGGATGGTAGACGCTGCTTTATTCTATCAGCAAACAACAACTTAGCATCATTTAAAATCTTCTTGATTCGCCTATTATAGTCAGACGCATGGCTCCGATAAAGCCAGAAGAAATGATTCCTGTGAGAAATAACAGCCGAGTAAGCAGGGGAGAATCAGGGGGACAAATTGGGTTTAAGTCGTAATTTTCTAGCTGGAATTAAAGCATAGATGCCAGCCTAAACCCAAGAAGTGAACTCGAATTCATAACCTTCAGCGAGAAGAAGAAAATGTTCCAAGGGACGTCACATAGGAAATCGCAGAACGACTTCCAGTCTGAGCTTTGGGGGTAGTAAGATATTCTGCTGGTCGGAGTTTCTTGGGGTGAGAGGAAATAGGGGGAGATATTAACGGAAACCACTACATGATTAAGGTTGCTAAGTGGGCAAAGCTGCATGGCATGGTAAGAGACAGGGATAGATGTAAAACAAAGATATAGCAGTGAGTCAGATCCATTTGGTTTATTAAGGAAACGCGTGGGGTTATCCACCACTTGCGTTACGAATTTGGTGATTAAAAACTTCATAGTATGCACACCAAAAAGGCCTGTGATAGAGTTTTACAACCACTTGGCTTGATGGGCATCAAAATATTCATGCACATATACGTTGTCAAGTACGGAACAGTCAGACGATGAAGGATAGCTGTTGGATAAAAACATAACTGACCGAGCTTAGTAGAGAGAGAGGGAGAAATATGTAGGAATAATCCGGAGATTCAAGACAAATACCCCTAGCTAGAGGGTGATGTTCGCTGACATAAATTGGCGGAAAGATAACCAAGGATGTAGAAAACAGAGAAAAGAATAGAAAGGTCAAGGTTAGTTTCACAGAGAGCTAAGATGTCAGAATAAAGATACGTTGTCACTCTCCATACACATTACCAAAACCTCGCAATAGCACAACTATTAAGACCTGAGAAGAGGAAAAAAACTTGGAACCGCTTTTTAAATAGAAAACGAAGGATGTGCTTCAACTGCTGTTCAAAAGTAGAGGCTGGAGTATGAGTCGGGCTATAGTTGGGCATATCTAATTCAATTAAAAAAATAATAATAAATAATGTATTTTGACCTAGTTAAAGTAGATGTAAATAAATATACAGTTTAATTTTTAAAATCACTAATCAGTATGTATGCATCATGGCTAGTGAATGCAAAAACATCATTTCGAGGGACAGTGCACCAAGAACAATATGCAATATTATCGGCCCATCTCTGGCATCTCTGCTTCAATCTTTTCACAACGCCATAATGTAAATTCCCTGTGTTTTTTCTCTAAATACGCTGATGCTTTTTTATCCGAATGAGATTTGATGTTTTATGCTAAGATTTGTTTCTCAAATTTGTTCCTCCCGTAACTCTCTTTTGGCTTCTTGCTTTTTCTTTATCAAATATGATGTTAAAAATAAATGCTGTGCCAATCTTCATCATCGGTTGCCGTGAATGCTGTTTGTTTGTTTTTTTTTACCTTTTTTCTAAATAGAGTTTTCTCAGAGTCTTTCATTGTAAGTAATCCCTTTTGTTTTATTTGTTTATGACGTTTATAGGAAAAAATAAGTTAAACTGAATATATGGTTGTGATGGTTTAAGAGGAGAAAAAAAAGATTTCTGGGATAGATAACTTATAGAGTATTATCCTATTTTTTTCTATGACTAGAAATATTTGAATGAAAATAAAAGGAGAACTGCTTTCACATTTAATACTCAGAAAGTAACATAACCTACAACGAATATTTCCAACTGAAAATGTCAGAGAGATATCCTTTTATTATTGTCAATATTATTTTTACACAATATAAATTGTCACGGTGCTGATATAAAATGAATAATTTTTGTAATTTTTTATTACTGAATAAAGTTTCTTATCTCGTTCATGTACTTTGACACATTTCCCAGGAGTATTTGCGCGAAAGTGAATGCAAGAAATTCGACTGGAATTGGAACTAGGCTCTAATTTCAGTTGAATTCCTTGCATTCTCTTACGCGCAAAAACTCTTGGGAGAAGTATTAATATGTCTCTTCCCTCCACTTATAGGTTAAATAATAGGATGGATTGGGTTCTATAGCCTTGGTTGGAACGCAGAAATTAATTGCAGCTTTCTGCCTAGTCGATCATGTCTCTTTCGAGTCATGATCGCTAAAACGTGTATCACGTATGGCACGTAAATGACTGACGGATCTTGACACAGATCATGACACAGATGACACAGATCTTCTACTTTAAATTTAAATACTAAAATTCGTATTGAGCTCTTAAAAAGTAAACTCTATACAAAATAAGATTCAAAGTGAAATCATTTAAAGAACGGGATGGAAATGATGTGTAGGACACGCGATGAGTTGCCTAAAAACTTTTTTAGTATTAGTTCATTTATTATTGGTGCTGTAAGTGGAATCAAAACTTATATCCTGTATTCTCTTTCACATCAATGCACTTGAGAATGGCGTTAATTTACCTATATTCCCAACTCTGGTCCCATCTATGAATTAAATAGCAGAGTAGAATGTTCACTCTAGCCTTTGGCGTTAATTAATCTGAGACATTCTAAATGTAAGTCGAAGAGGAATTGGCAACCAATACACTGTCGTAGCATCGATTTTATAACAATTCACTTACAACCTGATACAATCTGTGAAGTGTCAACATCGTCTATATCTTAAAGAGAGACCGGATTAAAATGCCTAGTAAATATTCAATATCAAAATGCAATGCAAATAACGGTATGCTATTTGTGAATTGAAAAAAATGAAATACGTCAAAGCACAATGATATTAAATTGGAAAGTCATTCACACATTTATTGGAATAAACAAACTTTTGTTTGTAGTTTATTTGATTATTTTAAAGTCTAAGTTTGTTACTGTCTTTCATTGTATGTAAGGTATTATTTCCACGGACTACTGCACGTCTAGTGTGTTCCATACATCCTCTTAACTATTATTACTGTCCTTATAGCAAAATATGATAAACTATATCAGTATAAAAAACATATGAAGAAGAATGCAAAAAAAATTCATTAGTTCTTTTTATCGTTTCACCCTATGAAAGGGGTCAATACCTTTAGACCGTAGTGGGTTACATGGAGTGAAAGTGAAAGATAAGTTAAGGATAAAAAAAAGGGGAAGATAAAAATACCTCAATTAGACAGGAAATGGCGATTGACGTTTCATTTAAATTTTTGGAGTTTGTCGTTATCAGCGAAGCAAGAAATCAGGTGGGGGTAGTTCCACCCATTGAAAAGTGCGAGAAAAATACTGTTAGAGTAGAAGTTCTGGTTGCGTCGAGTTAGTTCAAAACAAATTTGACCTATACATTTTAGGTTTAACGGACGTATTGAATGAGCAAGAAAAAACACATTGGATTTAGATTACCTCACAACAGAAGGATATGTGACATCATAGTATGTGTTCTTTTCTTTATACAAATAAATTATAACTTTATTTCTTTTGAAATATGAAAGCGTCAATTTTTAGAAAATATTGTAAATTTCTTCGTGGACACAACATATATATATATATATATATATATATATATATATACATTTTTTGGCACTTTTGTTTTATTTTTATCAACCATTCTGATCTTCAATCATTAATTTCGTTCATGCTCTTTGTTAATTCATTTTTTCATGATTTCGTTTGTGTTAATTTCTTTCATTTTTTCTTTCTTCATTTATTTATTTACTCTTCCGTCCTTAGTTACTTATTTTCGTTCTTCGTTTTCTCTTTTCAATATCTTTTATTTATTTCTGATTCATTTGTAGTTTTCGACTTTCTTTCAATCTGTTTTTTCTAGGTTTTCATTTTCTTTCTTTCTATTCTTTCTTTCTATCTTTCTTTTCTTTTTCTATCTTCCTTTCTTTTGTTTTTCTTTATATTTTTTATCTTGCTTACTTCCTTTCTTTACTTTTTATTTTTTTCTTCTTTTTCCATGTTTGTTTTATTTTCTCAATCTATCTTTTTTTCTTCCTTTTTATTTTCATTCTGTCCTTGCATCTCGCAATATTTCCTTTCTATTTTTTCTTTCTTTTTCTTTGAAATTTTTTATCGTTCATTCTGTTTTCCTTTGTATATTTTTCTTTCTTTATTTCTACCTTCCTTTCTTTCCTTTTTTCCTCTTTTTTCCTTCTTTCTTTTTTCTTTCTTTTTATATTTTCTATCTTTCTTTCTTTAGATTTTTATTTTATTACTTTTTGCTTTGCATCTGTCTCATCATTTTCGTTTTTTTATTTTTCATTGAATATTTTTATGTTCCATTTGTTTTTTTGTCTGTCTTTTCTTTTCTTGTCGATTGTAAAATTCTTCGGAAGTAATGTTTCTTTTTTTTCATGTTAATAATGTAGAATTTATTTACACCAAAGTTTTTTTTTATTTTACTACATTTTTTTCTTTTAGTATTTTACTATTTTTTTTTGTTTTTCCTCCATTTCTTTTTTCTTCTATTAATTCCTTTTTTCTTTCTTTACACATTAACTTATTTTCTCTATTTTCTCTTACACCTACTTTTCTTAATTTTCTTTTTTACTGTTTTATTTATATTCATTCATCATTTTCGACTCTCTATCTATCAGCATTTCTTTCTTTCTTTTTTTCTGTTTCTGAGATGATATATTTCTTTCTGTCTTTCTTTATCTCTTCCTTTTCTTCTTTGATTTCTTATTTCAGTGCTATTTGCTTCCTTGTGTCTTTCTCTATTACCTTGTTAATTTATTCAGTCTTTCTTTCTTTCTTTCTCGTTTTTCTTTTGATTCCTTTCTTCTGGGTTTCATTTCTTCATTTCATTATTTTTTGATCAACTAAGTCTACTTTCAGATTTCCTTTTGCCTTTCTTTTGGATATCATTCCCTCTTAATTTTTAAAATTATTTCTTTCCTTCTTATCTCTATATTAGTTACTTACTCCCTCAACTTGTTCATCATTTTGTTCTTTCCATCCATTCCCACATCACATATATGTACATAAGCAAACACGTACAAATACGACCACATATAGTCCCGCACAGATACCTAATGATAAGTCCTATTGCAGGCACCTTCTGTTCACTGATGAGCGAAGATATGTGACGCCCATACTGATCAGTTTAATTAATGTGCTTTGTTCAGACATGCATAAGGTCACAACTTGCCTGCAGTATAGAATGGCTCAAAGCAATAACCTATCTGAGTAATGATAAGCTTTCAAGATTTTTTTTAATCTTTGGTCATTAAATAAGAACCGATCTTCAAGTAAAGCATATCGAAACAGATCAATATTGTGTTAAATAAAAGAAATATTAGTTAGCAAAAGTTGCTATAGTTCTCTAGATAAGTAATAAAAAGAGGGTATTTCGTCATTTTTAAAGTCTAAAATAAATCCATATATATATATATATATATATATATATATATATATATATATATATATATATTGTTGTGACCAAGTGAAAGGTTTAAGAAATAATGTATATTGAACAGTAAATACAACAGAAGAGTAGTACACGACTAGTACTTTTGTCGGTTGTCCAGCGTTCAATCAAGTCTAATATTCCCCACAAGGCCTCTTCTCCTGTTAATCTTATAGCAGGCTAAATAATCCAGCACAGACTCTCCACATGGAAGAGACCACGCCAGAAATAAATAAATATATATATATATATATATATATATATATATATATATGTGTGTGTGTGTGTGTGTGTGTGTGTGTGTATATATATATATATATTTGTATATATATATGTAAAAACCAACAAACCTACCTAGGTTTCACCCTTCGACTCGTCAGGGTAAGATGTTAGGGTTTTCGTCTTGGGTTTTTTTTTCTTTCCTACTAGTATTTGATTTTTGTTCATGTACTTCGTTTGTTTCTTTTTTTTACTTCACATCATTGTCCCTCCGAGTTCGTCCTCGGTGGGTTTTTCAAGACGAACTTAAACATAGTATAACAATTACTAGTATTAGCATTATTATTTTTGTTACTATTAATATTGTTATAATTATTATTATTATTATTATTATTATTATTATTATTATTATTATATAAATATATTGATTAATCGAGTTTTTTGTTTATAAAATAAGAATCATCCGGTAGGATTCGAACCTGCGTTCCTGAGAAGGAATCTGTCAATTGATCAGACATCTTTTAAACTGCTGGACCACAAAGGACTTACGGATAGACCAAACCTGAACTAATGAATTTAAACACATTTTCTTAGTTTTTCGTAATATTGATGTCTCTCTCTCTCTCTCTCTCTCTCTCTCACACCCAAACACACGCTCTCTCTCTCTCTCTCTCTCTCTCTTTGTGTGAGTGTGTGTACATGTGTATGTAAAATATAATTTTAAGGTATGCTATATTTATAGAAGAAAATTGCTAATTATCACGGATAAACTGTGTGTATATATATGAAGTATGGAAACTGATATTAACACTGAGCGGCGATGGTATGTTTTATGGTTGATCGCAATCTTTAATTTATTAAAAGTGATTAATATCTTTCAAAAGGTTATTTGCGCATCAGAGAATTCAATGAATTCAGCTGTAATTTGGATTCGATTCTCTGATTTTATGGACAGAGGATGAGAAAGGAATACTTTATCATAATCTCAAGCACCTTCTTCAATGGAACATCCGAAGAAACAGAACTCAATATCACCGAAAGAAAATCTTCCTCGAAATAAGATATTGTCAATGGTGACATATTCAAGGAATCATCTAGAATATCAACTCTAATCCTTACTGCCAACAACTTTCTAGTTATAAAGGGCCGTGTTTACACTCTACATTTGTTTAAAGGAACTCTGTTTGGAAAGAATGCTCCCCACCTTGGCCGTTTTGATTACCCTTTGTTTTGAGGCATGAAGAACTATTTGAGAAACCTAAACTTGTCGTTCTACTGAGGGATGCTGCGGATATCGTGGACTGAGCATGCAAGCAACGATGAGGTGTTGGAAAGAATGGTAACAAAAAGGAAATTGATACTGAGCATCAGGAAGAGACAACTGAAGTTTCTAGGACACAAAATGAGGAAGGAGAGCCTGGTGAACCTGATACTGACTGATCAGATAGAAGGAAGGAGAGACAGAGGAAGGCAGCGGATAACATATTTGCAGGGCCTGATCAGGTGGATGACGGAACGGGGGTTGCCAGGAGCAACAGGAGCAAACATACTAAGAGCCACAAGGGATAGGGAGACGTGGAAAATCATGATTTCCTACGTCCTGAAGAGACAGGGCACATAGAATAAGAAGAAGAAATTTGTCATCAAGAGAAAAGTCTAAACATCGAAAATTTAACATTTTACAAACTGGGTATTTATAAGCGTTACTCCCAGTTTCAAAGTAAACCTGGTTGCTACCCTCGAAAAGTACCTCCAATCAGGTATCCGTGGAGGTATTCATTAGGCCACATTTTCTGCTGGAAGAAGTTTAATTTGTATGTAATTTTCTTTAATTTTCCAAGGCTACAGAAAACACCCCAAACACGCTTGAAATATAGCTTTTTAACTAGGAATTAATTTTTGAAACTACTTATTCCAGATAGTCGTACATTGAGGAAAATTTCTCATTTACTTCAAGTAAGACAGAGCGTTTAAAAGAAACCTTTCCCACACAATAGCATTTCTTACAATGTCCCATTTAAGGTGAACAAAATCAGTCAATCCTTTTAATTTCTGTTAACAGTATAATGTTATATTAGGAGTTGTTGAAATGATGGAAAAAATTTTTTTATATGTTTGTTGTATATATTGACTTAGGAAAATATTTTTTCCATTAAGAAAGGTTCAAGCCAACATATGTAACAAACATATAAAATGTCCAAAGAAACAGGTTAATTTCTATCATTTTAACATCCTTTAACAAAATATTATATTGTACATAAAAATTCATTTCAAACACGAACATGACGCTTTTTAAATGATTAATAATTTCAGTTAATCTTATAAATATTTATGAGCATTTTGTCTAGTAGCCAACAATATCTTGTTTATAGATATTTTATTAAAAATGAAATTCCTTTCAACTTTTTGCTTTGATAAAATCCGTCACGGAAGGAAACGCGCAGGACAAATACAGTTTCTCGATATTCAGTATTTAGTGAATAAGTAAGGTTTTTTATTTACATATAATTTACATGCATTGAATAGTGTCTTGCTATATACTGCGAGTATACCTCTGATTTCTGTTATATTATCTGGGGTAGGTAAATTATGATATAAATTATTTTCTTCATTATTCATTTTTGGAAGATGCTCATAGATATTGGGATTATTTCTTTGAGATACAAGATTGGAATCACGAATTAATGTTGTCAAACTTACACGATAAGCTTAGGAAAGTAGTTAACCACCTGTGAGAAAGACTTTCATAAAAAGACAGGCGCAACAGCGACTGAAACAACATCTACACTGGAATGACTTTCTACCTGAAAATTTGTGCTTACCAAAATTTTATATGTATGTATGTATGTATGTATGTATGTATGTATGTATGTATGTATGTAGACCAGTGGCATCAAAAATTTTGGCAAAATATTTACGTCGATATGCTGTCTAAAATGATGGCAACATACAGTGACAGGCATAAGTATTAGATACATGATATTTTCTGTTATAACTCTAGTTTATGTTCGCCATTTTGCCTGATATTTGGTAGGTAATATCTCGTAAAGATGTTTTAGCTGTATGTGGGAAGAAAATTAAAAACTCATGGTTGAATTCATTTTTTTATCAAAGTTCAGAATTACCCTATGCAAAAGTATTGGATACATCAATTTATTATTTTGGTGCGTGTTATGTCGTGAGTAAAAATAAATAACAGGAATAGGTTAATTGTTGTATTCCGTGAAAATAGTATTTACAAAGGTTATTAGTATCCAATGCAAGAATAAGGGTTAATCGTCTCAACCGTCGTAAGACGTAGTATGAGCAATGGGTACTTCCGGGTCGTCACCGGAAGTCTACGACTGACTTGTCGATCGGCTGCTCGGCACACTCTATATTTAGTTGTAAGGGCAACATGTGACACATGGTCAGTTATAACTGGGATTTCCGGGCTATATGGCCCGGCCAAAAAATGTCTATCTATTTTTGCCCAGTCGTGCCTCTATCCTTCGGCGGAACCACGACTGGGTTATAACTCTCTGCTCGGAAGCAGAGAGCGCCCTCTACCCGAAGGCAGAGTGCTGACAGTGTCGTAGTCGAGTACGGCTGCTCGGCACACTCTCCTACGTAGATGCCACCATTACTTTACATAGTAATGGAATACACCATTATAGACGAATAGGCGCGGGCGTACCAACGGTGCGTAACCTCTGTTTTGTTTCACTGCTTCCAGTCACTTTCTATAGTTAGCCATAAGTTTTCCACACTTTACCCCATTCCTCCTTGCATAATTTTCGAATTGCTTGATATTTTGTGGATTCCGCTTATGAACTTTAACCTTCAAAGTATTCCACAAATTCTCAATTGGATTCAAGTCAGGAGACTGACTTGACCAATTGAGAGTACTAATACCATTATTTTCAAACCATTCAAACAGAGGTTATGCAACAAAATAATAAATTGATGTATCCAATACTTTTGCATAGGTTAATTTTTAACTTTGATAAAAAATGAATTCAAACATGAGTGTTTAATTTTACTTTCATATACAACTAAAACAACTTTACCAGATATTACTTACCAATTATCAGGCAAAATGGCGAACATAAACTAGAGTTATAACAGAAAATAAATAATATGCATCCAATACTTATTTGTGTCACTATATATATTGATGTACTTGCTACTGAGTATCATACATTATGACCAAAGAAGAAAAAAACTATTTCGTTTTTTGCAATCAACGTTATGATTACTTGGATTTAGGCAACTTACTTCAAGCCTATCATGAATATACAGTAGAAGAATCTTTAAAAACATAGCAGAAAAACTAGACTATAATATGCAAGAGAGATTCAGGCGACAAAGATTGTCTAGCACGACATAGCAACTGACTTAGTGAGCAGCAGTCTTTGCAATTCACTTGATATAATAATTTCATTTTATGTAAGAGGAAAATACATTATTTATATCAATGAAGTTTGTATCATCGATGGAAGTGTTCTAACAGAAGTCGGAAAGTGCAACACAGAAATCTAAAGGCGAATTGGCATGGCGAAGGACGAGTTCCAGAAGTTCAGTAGAGTATTAAAAGACATTGGGGTGTAAAAAGAGTGAAGTATACGAGATATTTAACATCCAAACCACGGTAATCTAATTTACCACATGGTGGAGATCCTATAATTATTTACCAGGCGCAAAATTGCTCTGTCCGCAAAACTATTCGCACTCTGACATTGAAATCCACCAGCCCTTCTCATTTTGGTTAATGAGGTAGTTGTTATGGGTTTGAAAAATTCGAAACTCGGCTCCCCTCATTATGAAACCAGAAACTAATCAAAAGCGGAAGCACGGGAAAAAGAAACATATAACCTACTTCGATTCACCTGCTCCCCACAAATAAAAAATTCAAGCAATTTCTATATATATATACATATCATCATCATCTTATCCCTTTTACACCCATTGCTGTTTGGGGCAGTAATATTTTTTTACTGTTTCCGTAACAACCTGTTTTTACGGAGCAGAGTATTTAGCACTGCGTGCGCCCAACCCCCAAACCAAGCGGACAGGTGAACCATTCTTGGTGCTTACGTTTACAGAACCTTTTATTTCCATATGGTCACCCATCTAAATACTGACCACGCTCGTTACTTCTTAACTTCGGTGATCAGACGAAACTCTAAACGATCAGTTTAGCCAGTTTTCACTCGGGTAACTGAAGAAATAATAAGAATAAAAAACTATATGACAAAGTTACATAGAAATACTTACACAACGTCCACCCTCGTCACTTTCATAGATATAGATAACAAGCGTTCTAAAATTTTGATCTACATCTGAGCGCAACTCCCGTCGAGCTAAATCGCAAAATGCAGACGCTAATTTGAATCTATCAAACGAACAAATACTTACACAACGTCCAACCTCGTCACTTTTATAGATGTAGATAACAATGTAGAATGTCTCTATTGGATTAGGGTCGGAGGCGATGGGGAAACTTATATAGATATAGATAATATAAAGTCATCGATTCTACATTATATAAAATACATAAACCGATCCCTGACTTTGTGGGGAAATAATACATATTTTTCTACCTCTAATTTTGTCTTTCTGAAAAATTTCAAGGTGTTGTCAGCGTTCTAAGATTTTGATCTACATCTGAGCTCAACTCGAGCCGAGCAAGACCGCAAAATGCAGACGCTAAGTCGAATCTATCAAACAAACAAATACTTACACAACGTCCACCCTCGTCCCTTTTATAGATATAGAAAAAGTATCTAATAAACAGAATATTGTTAGCTACTACTTGACAAAAATGCTCGTAAATATTTATAACATTAACTGAAATTATTACACATTTAGAAAACGTGATATTCATGTTAAAACAAAATGATTTTTTATGTACAGTATAATATTATACAATGAAACGTTAAAAAGATATTGAAATTAACCGTTTTCTTTGGATTGTTATATGCTTGTCGTATATGTTAGTTTAGGGAAGTGTTGTTTTTATTAGAAACAATTCAAGTCAACACATGCAACATCTTCTTCATGTGTCGTGTTCCTTCGGGACGTAGTCGATCATGGACTTTCATTTGGCTTTGTGTCTTGCCGCTCTCAAAATTCTTCCTCTTAGTATCTCTCCCAAACCTTACTCAGCCATCTATTTGCTAAGGTCTATCATGTAGGTCTCGCGCTGCTTTCCCCTGTCTTTCTTTCCCTCTATCCATCCTGTGAGTATTAAATTTGTCAAGCCATCCTTCCTCATTACATGTCATAGAAACCCCATCTGTATCTTCTTTATATTATTATTATCTATATTTTCTTCTCGTTTCCATCCTCTCCAACACCTCATCTTTAGTCACGTGCTCAGTTCATGGTATCCTCAGCATTCATCTGTAAAACCACATTTCTGCTGCCTCAAGCCTCTTCTTCATCCTTGAGGAGATTGTCCAACATTCACTGACGTACACAAGAACAGATATCATGTAGCAATCTAGCACTCTCTTTGTTGATAATAAAATTTTCCTATTTTTCAGTACTTTCTTTAGCTGTTGAAATTCGTCCTTGGCCTTGTCAATGTGACTTTTCATATCAACATTGCACTTTCCACCCTCTGTCAGCACGCTTCCCAGGCACGTAAATTTCTTTTCTTGCTATATTTCAGTTTCCCCGACTTTTAGTTGGCATTTTGGGGTGTTCTTTTTGTTGATGACCATACATTCTGTTTCCTTGAAGTTTATGCTTAGTCCTTTCTTCTCGCTTTCTGTTGTCACCTTCTGTAGGAGGTCCTTTATTTATCTTTCTGTGTCTGATATCAGCAATGTTTCACCCGAGTAACTTGTATTATTGTGACTGTGGCCACCAGTAACGAATCCTGGCAAGGGTCTTATTTCTTTTAGAATTGTTTCGCTATATAAGTTAAACAGACCCGGTAAAAAACAAATCCTTGTCTTACGCCCGTTTCAATTTCTGTATACCTGCTGAATTAACTTCCCATCCGTACTCAAACGGTTTACTGATAATATATACTCTTGATTATCCTGTCGTTTTTTACCGAAAATGTCCAGGATGTCGAGGACTTCAATTAAGTATTTGTGCCGTACTTTGTCAAATACTTTTGCGTAGTCTATAAAGCACAGATATAGTTCCTTCAGCATTTCTATTGCTCTTTCAGATAGTATTCTGAACATGAATATCGCATTATTTTTCCGGTATCTTTAAGAAAGCCACACTGTTCTTATCCACTCTCTGAACCGATTCTGCTGCGCGCTTTCTTCATCAAAATCAGGATGATGAGTTTTGTTTTGTGGCTCATGAAGCTGAATATTTAGTAGCGTTCCCATTCCTTTGCATTTGGCTTCTTTGGTAGTGCCATGTAAATAAATCTATTTAGATGTTTCCGTATATTGCTGGCTGTAGATTTTGTTTATTATTTATGTAAGCCTGTCTGTCCCGAAGTATTTTAAGGGCGTCAGCATCTCTATTACAATTCCATCTGGTCCTGCTGTTTTATTTCTGTTCAATTTGGCCATTGCTGCTTCCATTTCGGTTTTTAATATGTCTGGTCCATCCGTAATTTTCTGTATTGTTGGTTGCTCTCTCTTTTCGTGGAAGAGATCAGCAATATACTATCCCAACTCTGAAGTATTTTTTCTTTTTCTAGTATGATGTACCGTCCTTTGCTGCTCAGGTCTTTTGTCCTGTTAGTTCTTTTATTTTTTATGCATATCACCATTATTTGTTGTGCTCAGTCTCTCTAATTTGGCACATTTGTCGTTGAGCCATATTTCTTTAGTATGCCTGCATTTTCTCCTTATTTTCTTATGTATTTTCTAGTATTCCGTTCCATATCTTGGCATTTTTCTGTCTCTTTTACCTCAGGTCAAGAATCTCTTCAGTGATCCACTCATTTTTTTCCAACTTGCTTTTACTTTTGGGATGATGTCGTTTGCCGGTGTTACTAAAGCCACTTTTAATACGCCTCATTCTGAGTTTCTATTTCCAATTTATTAACGTATAAAAATTCAAAGAAATAAGTTAATTTTCATCATATTAACATCTCATAGCAAAGCATTATACTGTACATAGAAAAAATCTTTTCAAACATGAATATAACGTTTTTTAAACGTTTTATAATTTCAGTTAATCGGATGAATATTTTTTTATCATTTTTCTAATAGGCAACATTTTATTGTTTATGGGTACTTTATTTCAAATAACATTAAATTTAACCCATTTTGCCGTGATAAATTCTGTCAGGTGACGAAATGCGTAGGCGAAAAGAGTATAGCTTTCCTCTTATCTTCTTTATTTAATTATACTGTTCTTTCCTCAGATTATAAGTGTGTGTAAATTTGCACACACACACACACACAGACACACATACACATACACATACAAACGTTCACACACACACATACACACACACAATACCGGCCATAATTATTAGGTCATCCCAATGTTTTAAAAAATGATATATTTCATACCATTTTTTAATATTTATTGCCGAGTGAATAATTGCAATTGAAAATAGAATGGTCCTTTTGTTAATATTGTTAATAATTATGCATTATATTATATTATGCACATTAAATGAATTTATAAATATTTAATAATTACCTATATTGCAGTTTCAACGATGAAAGAATGAAGAATATTTAGGGTGATTCGGACGAGTTCATCTTTGCCTCGGAAAATGTTGCTAATTAATAATGAGAAAAGAACAATTCTATTTTCGTTTAGAATTATCCACTTGGCAATAGTATGAAATACATCATTTCTTTTAAAAAACAGAGGTGGTCTAATAATTATGATTAGTAGTATATGAATGAATGAATGAAATTGCATTAGTAGCGCAAGAACCAATACTATTGTAGAAATAATTCCGTGAGATTTAACGTCAACAATGCAAAAGATTAAGATACAGAGTAAACAGTGAATTGAAGAAAAAATTCCAAGTTAATCACAAGAAATAACAAATCTTTTTATATTTTTAATCACCCTCAACGCGTTCCAATTGTGTTACATATCCTTATAAAAATCAGTTGCAATTTGCTAAACATTCATATAATGTTAAAATCTTAACTTAATTTCTTATTGACAAACACCCGTACTTAAAATTTGAAGTAGTGCAAAAAATATTAATTAATTCTTCTCATTATGAATCCCTTAAAAATGTTAATTATTACCTTAGCCTTACAGTGGAAGTATTGGTTACATTAGAGTTAATCTTTCAGGGACGATTAATCTCGTGACTGGCACCAGCTAAGTGGATTATATATATATATATATATATATATATTGTTTTGAGGCAGCAGATAATTTTTCTAAACATATACTGTTAAATATAACAGACAAAGAAAGTCTATTATGCATAAGCATGGGCCGTTCTAAACATCCTATTTTGGCTTAAATTTCAGATAAAAATGAAGACAAAATTTGTCCAACATGTGGATATATTTTTTACTGTTGGTTCTAAACATTCAGCTTACATTTTCAGAAAAGTTATAGAGACGTTAACACAAAGATATTCACTATCACAAATGATATTATTTTGTGTTGACATAAAACATTATATATATATGTATAAGTTTATATATATATATATATATATATATATATATATATATATGAATTCCTATATTTTTTAATTTGTTTCAACATTATTTTTAATCGATCTTCCTATTTAAGTAGATATTTTGAATTTATATATTTATATATAATTAATAGCAAAACATCTACTCAAATACGAATTAAAAGAATGTTAAAAAAATTAATTAAATATGTTAGTTGCTAATTCCATTTCGTCAATCTCTGGAATTTTGTGTAATAATTATATATATATATATATATATATATATATATATATATATATATGTGTGCATAAAAGCAGTGACCTGAAAGACGATATAAATGTATATATTTCTCACTAATCGATGATTTAATTCTTATAATAATAATAAAATAAGATAATAAGCCACTGTTAAAGAGTGAATTCACGGCAAGTGGCTTAATATCTTGTAGTAATGAGAATGAGAATGAACTCAATCTATGATGCTTGGCTATTGTTTCTATCTCCATGACAGGAGGGATATATATACATATATATAGAGAGAGAAAGAGACAGAGAGATAGACAGACAGACAGACAGAGAAATAAATGCACAAGGTCTTTAATGCCATAGATAGGACATATATATATATATATATATCTATATATATATATATATATATACAACCAGCCATAATTATTAGGCCACTCCAGGTTTTTAAAAGAAATTATGCATTTCGTACTATTTTTAGTATTTATTGTTTAGTGGATATTTCTAAATTAAAATAGAATGGTTCTTTTTTAATAATGCACGATATGTGCATCAAATGAGCTGTTCTAGTGTCCAGTTTTTCTGCTCTCTTCCCCATTCTAATCTCTACTTCTTATTGGCTGGCCGAATCAAAGCCTTCCTGGCTGCCATCTAAAATTTTGACAAGTAATGATAACTAAAGAACCATTCAATGTTCATATTTCTTATTTCTAGAGAGATCGGTATGATTTGATATTTTATGGAACTGGTCTTGTTTGCGATTGGTTGGTTTTCTTTATATTTCTTTTTATTTATTGTTATGGTGAAACACACCTATTCTATAGTGAATAGACTCTCCCACTTAATTTAAGTAGGAGTAGTAACAGGAACGAGGGTCGGTCAGTGGACGATAGTAGTCGGCAGTTAGTGGAATGCAAAACTAGTCAGCAATCTGGCAAGATTACACTGCGTATTGCATATTATATCAAGTTCCTAACGTTTTGTACGTCGAACCTATTAGGACTGACTTTAGCACAAATACTAGCCTTCACTGCGAAAATAACTCCACAATATTTATGTATATATATATATATATATATATGTGTGTGTGTGTGTGTGTGTGTGTGTGTGTGTGTGTGTGTGTGTGTGTGTGTGTGTTTTAACCCTAAAAGGTTATTGGGTAAATAGTCACCAATACGTAGGTTGGGAATAGTAGCATATGAACCAGTAAATGACTCGACGCTGCGTGAAATAGATACACTGCTAGTAAACTGATGACTACCAAAAGGAGCTTCACACAAGGAATGAGAAGAATATACACAAGTGATTGTTATAAAAGATTTTGTTTGAAGTTTCTAAGAAGAAGGCCGCAGCGACAACGACCAAAACGTTGTACAAATGGCAACAAAGACGAGGTCAATACACCGAGTTATGTAAATAAGGTAAATTTCAAACAAATAACAGAATCATTATCAAGAAAATTAAACCTCTCATGACAAACCATACTTGTGAAATTAAGTATATTTTACGATATTGTATCTTCAATACAAATAATCACAGTTTTCTTTTATAAATTAGTCACTCGACGACGACACTCTTTTTTCGGTTAACTCCTTAATTATCAAAATTGACTGCTCGTATTTGAAAACATTATACGAGTCTAAATATGTCTATCATTATTAGATATATACGAGTAGATAATGCAAGAAATCTTGCAGAGAATCCACACAGAAACATGCGAGCCTGAAACGAATGCTAAAGAAACAAAAGTCAACGCCAATATCTGTGACAAAGCATCAGGAGTAAGAAGCTCCAAGAACAACACTGTCCCCTTTCTCTCGCGAGGTTTTATTATATCAGGCTACCGCTGAATGGCCAAGAATCGGTGCACGGGACCTGTATTAAAAGGATGATACTTTAACTGCTTTTCTTTTTCTTGTTCTCACATTGAATGATGACCGCTTACTACAAGTTCCTGTTAAGAGAGCTTTGTTCTTGCATGTTTGCTTCAATAATTGCATACCACACTGAATCTCTTCAACCTCTGCAAAAATTTGTAATACAAACCTATATAGAGATCACTGTAAAGAAAAACTCTATAAAAGAAACAGAACAAAAAATGTTTAATCTTACTAGAAATGACATTTTGGGCTTGAGCTTTGCCTCAGTTTTTACCGTGGGTGATCGCAACGTCAACTTCACCGTCAAATAAACCATATTATTCCTTTGTATCTTCATTTTATCCGTGCCAAAATGAGTTTAGGGGACATTACATTTGTCCGTAGCCTCACCCACATACACATAAGAATGTATACGCAAACAAATACACACATAGAAATGTATAATATCATTGGGTAGCACATACAGTTTACTGTTTCTGTCTACTCTGATATATCATTCAAACAACACTTATTAAAAATGGAATAGTTCACTACAAGTTACGTATTAAACAAAACATTACACAAACTGACACAAGTAGAAACACACCCTCGCATCTCTCTCTCTGTCTCTCTGTATCTCTCTCTCTCTCTCTCTCTCTCTATATATATATATATATATATATATATATATATATATTAGGTTGTCCCAAAAGTTCGTAAACATTTGCGAAATGGGTCTATCCGGTGCAGCACAATCGAGACAAGCGATGGGTTCAGAAAGGGCAAGAGACACCACCGGTTCCAAAACAAGATCGATTCGGCAAGAAAATCATGTTGTGCGTTTGGTGGAACTTTGAAGGAATCGGGTATTTTGGGTTGGTTCCGAATGGTCGAATGGTCGTGCCATCAGTGCCGAACTTTACTGTCAGCAACTTGAGCTGGTTTACGAAAAGTTGAAGGAAAAATACCCTGCTCTGATCAACCGAAAGCGCACTCTGATGCAGCAGGACAATGCCAAGTCACACACCGCCAGGAAGACCAAAGACAAGTTTGAAGAGCTAGACGGCGTTGAGGTTCTGCCACATCCAGCCTACAGTCCTGACTGTGCTCCATCAGATTACAGCCTTTTCCGCTCAATGCAACACTTTCTGAAGGGCCGCAGATTCAACTCGTTTGATGAAGTCGAGGAAGCGTGTCAAGAATTCTTTGATTCGAAGCCGGCTGAATGGTACTTTGACCAGATCCGAAAGGTTGCAGATCGATGGCAGAATGTCTTGGAAATTCATGATCTTTATCTTGAGAAATAATTTGTTGGCTTTGAGAGTACAATTTCAATATTTTGCAAGTGTTTACGACCTTTGGGGATAACTTATATATATATATACCGGAAATTAACGAAGACTACCGAAATGGTCTTTAAACAAGCGACAATTTGAAATGATTTGTTGGAACATTATTTTTTATCAATACTAGTATTTAAGTAGATATTCTATTTTATAATCAAATAGTATTATATATTTATTTCTACCGCCTTGATTATTTACGATAAATGTTTGTTACGAAAATGTGTCATTCGGCAGGATTTGAACCTGCAACCCATATCCACATAGGAGAAGCAACCAGTTGATCTGGCGCGTCTTAGACCTTTCCACCACAAATGAGCAACACTCTAAACGAAGTCAAATCAAGTCTATATAACACAATTTTCGATCCATCGCCATAAACATATTTGCTTTGAAATGTATTGTAAAGTCAAATAATGTATACATGTTACGGAAATTAACGAAAATTAACTAAATGGTACTTAAACAACCGACAATTTGAAATGATTTGTTTGAATATTATTTCTGATTGATGCATGTATTTAAGTAGATATTCTATTTTATGATCAAGCAGTATTATATATTTATTTCTACTGATTAAGATAAATTATTTTTACGAAAATATGTGTCATTAAATACGAGTATCGATCAGAAATAAAGTTCAAGCAAATCATATATATATATATAAGAAAATCAATACATCATCTAAAGTGGTTATGTATTATAATTTATTTAGACGAGTTAATATGCTAACCTTTTCAGAAGAAAATTTCGTTTGAATTAAATTTCTTCAGAGACCAAATAAAATTTTCAAAAGAAGGAGAATGCAAGTAATATGAATTCAAGTAATAGAGATCCTAAGTCATATCTTGTAAGAATCACACAGATGTAAAGAGATGAGAATATCAGCTCATTGAAATAAATTATAATGTATGACAATTTTAGCTGATGTGCCGATATCTTTTTTATGTATGCCGTATTGCTCGGTCTAATATATATTGAGCTCTTTATACAGATCTATCACTCAATATTTTACATTAAATAGATCTTTTTGGATGGTGCTCTCCATTTACCGACTTGTCATCATCTATTATATATACAGACAAACATATATATATATATATATATATATATATATATATATATATATATATATATAACACGCTAAAATTTCCTGCTCCATCATTCAATGCGCCTACGGCTTAGGGAGTAGGGACTCTGATGACAGCCACCAAATCCATCGAGTATCGATCGGTGCTGGAAGCAAGTGGATGTCTAACTATACGGATGAGCTATCACTCAGTGAAACATGCTATAAGTGTATGACTAATATATATATATATATATATATATATATATATATATATATTTATGTGTGTGTGTCTGTGTGTGTGTGTGTGTGTATAATGGTTGCAAATCAAATATACACTGATATATATATATATATATATATATATATATATATATATATATTGTGACACTGGTGATCTCCCACGATGATGCTTTCCTTTCTCCCGCGGGAATACTTTCCTTTGGTTTGTTTAAAACAACGGAGAGAAAAATTGATATCAGTGATATTATTAATGTTTTATTGCGTCACGCAATTTGAGTTTAGGAAAAGAATAATTTTCGTAGCATCACAGTCTTCGGCCAATGAAAATCGTTCTCCGCCCATCCAATTTGCGGATGTCTTAGCTCGACCAATGAGATTATACCAACTCACATCGAACTTAATTCAGCTCGGGTTAATTCGGACTGTTGTGCTAAACAGCGGCCTTGGCCTTCGGGTGACCTTATCAAATCACTCTAACACTTGTTTTGTCTATGCGTTTTCAGATTAGCGGAATCAACATTTCAACTCTAAGAGAAAGTTGTATATATATATATATATATATATATATATATATATATATATATCGGTTGCAAATAAAATATATACATATATATATATGTGTGAGCAGCAACTTTTTAAACATTTTGTTACATATGGGAGACAATAAAGATGCAGAAGGGTTTGTTTTTGGTGCTTTTAGTTTCTGGGAAACATAATGAGAAAAAATGACTTAGATAATATAATACTACCAGAACGTATAGATAGAAAGAGTGATAGGAGAAATCAATGCAAAAATTATTTAATGGGCAAGTGAATGGCAGGAGAGAAACCAAGAGAAACGATGATAATAAGTAGAGGGATTTAGAGGGCCATGACCGTCTACGTCCTAAAGAAACACGGCATATTAAAGAAGAATTTTCTTTTCACGTTTTGACTACATGAAATGTATTATAATTTAAATATAGTCGGAGATTTTATTCTGAGCCGTCGCGTGTTGGTCATTGCTGGAATGCAAGTAAAAATATGAAAAGAAGTCAACATCTCAAAAAACACTTTTTTTTGTATGCTTTAATCTCAAAGAAGTCAGGACTGCCAGTTGTGCGCATAGAGTTAGAGTGAGAAAGTATTATGTTGAACTCACCTGTCTAGGGATAGTGGACTTTCCCTCCTAATATAAGTAACAGTGTAGTATGCAGTCCGGAAGAAGATACCTGGCAAGTTGACTCTGCGTTACAACGTGAAAATTCCCACCAGTACGTTGAACCTAAGAGACCGACATTTGTACTTACATACAACGCACAATCTTCTATGTTGTACTCCTAAACAACTTGGCAACGAGCATTCGAACAAATTCCACGTGTCCACAACAACTTGTTGACGAGGATTCAAACAAACTTCACAGATAAGATTTTGGGAGAACGATGGGGATTATGGAGAAGGATTGGATTTTGGGAGTTGGATGGAATTTAGGGAGGTGGATGGGATTTGGGGAGATGGATGGGATTTAGGGAAATGGATTGGATTTTGGAAGATTAATGAGATTTAGGGATGAGAGGTATACGAGATTTAGGGAAATTATTTGGAATTAGGGAGATAGATAGGATTTGGGAAGATGGATGTTGTTTAGGAAAATAGATGGGATTTACGGAGATGGATAATGTTTAGGGATGAGAGGTAGACCAGATTTAGGAAGATGAATGGAATTTATGGAGAAGGATTGGATTTCGGGAGGTGGATGGGATTTAAGGAGGTGAATAGGATTTGGGGAGATGGATGGGATTTAGGGAAGTGGATGAGATTAAGGGAGATGAGTGAGGTTTCGGGATGAGAGATAGACAAGGTTTAGGGATTTGAATTGGAATTAAGGAGATAGATAATGTTTGGGGAAATAGATCGGATTTAGGGAGGTGGATAAGAATTAGAGATGAGAGGTAGACGTGATTTCGGAAGATGGATGGGATTTAAGAAGATGGATTAGATTTTGAGATAACGAAAGAATTTAGGGAGATGGGTTGGATTTTAGGAGATGGATGGAATTTAGGGAGGTGGATAGGATTTAGTGAGATTGATGAGATTTAGGGAAGTGGATGTAATTTAGTGAGATGGATGAAATTTAGGGATGAGAGTTAGACGAGATCTAGGGAAATGTATGAGAAATAGGGAGGAAGATAGAATTTGGGAAGATGGATGTTTTTAATGGAAATGGATGGAATTTAGGGAGTTGGATAAAATGTATGGATGTGAGGTAGACGTGATTTAGGGAATGGGATTTTGGGAGATGGATAAGTTTTAGGGAGATTGATGAGATTTAGGGAGATAGAAAATGGCAACTGACGTCGCTTTTAAACTTTTGAAGATTGGGGCTTTCATGAAAGAAGCAGCCAGTAGACTTATGCGGTCTGAGCACCAAGGAAAAAGATCGTCAGAAGCAGAAGGCTTGAAAATATTTGAAAAAAGACAGAGGGGAGCCACAACTAGTCGGTGAGAAAGTGACTGAAGGCGAACTGCTTAGTCAGAATTGATTACGTTGCAGTTCCTTTATTGGATTTTGCTCCAAGGAAATAGATCCTCAGAAGCAGAAGGCTTGAAAATATTTGTAAAAAAAACAGAGGGGAGCCACATCTAGTCGGTGAGAAAGTGACTGAAGGCGAACTGCTCAGTCAGAATTGATTACGTTGCAGTTCCTTTATTGGATTTTGCACCAAGGAAAAAGATCGTCAGAAGCAGAAGGCTTGAAAATATTTGTAAAAATGATAGAGGGGAGCCACATCTCGTCGGTGAGAAAGTGAGTGAAGGCGAACTGCTCAGTCAGAATTGATTATGTTGCAGTTCCTTCATTGGATTTTGCTCCAAGGAAATAGATCGTCAGAAGCAGAAGGCTTGAAAATATTTGTAAAAAAAACAGAGGGGAGCCACATCTCGTCGGCGAGAAAGTGACTGAAGGCGAACTGCTCAGTCAGAATTGATTACATTGCAGTTTCTTTATTGGATTTTGCACCAAGGAAATAGATCGTCAGAAGCAGAATATAATAAGTTGATGTCTATCATTTTATGAATCAACTGAGATAAGTATAAAACTATCATATAATAAGTCTACTTGTTCCTTCCTAAGTTAGTTACTTACTACCTCCTTCTGTTACGTCACTGCAGAAAGGTAACACACTTACTCAACACGACAGCTTTTCCTTCCCCTCTATCTTTTTATAATCTATAGTCGCTACTCTCCTCAGCCTTTCTCTCACCTTTGCCAAACGAAAGAGAAGAAAAGAGTGAGAGAGTAGGAGGAGAGAGGCTATAGCATTATGTCTGATCACTCTTATTCAAAGATACCTGTCTACTAAGAGAGGCTAGCTAATAAATAAATATATTTAATGACTGGCCACTCGTAATCAAGGACACCCGTTGTGGACGGTTGCTCAGGCACACGTGTTTGTTTAACACGCACAAAGCCAACCTATGGTTTATACAGCTACTAGGCTGAGCAGACCTTAGTTACGGTTTCTGGGAGAGAGCGAGTTATCTAGCAGGACCAACAGTCTGAACAAAGACCGACGCTCACACCCACGGCCACGATGACTTGTGACTTCGTAATAGTCTTGTGACAGTCCCTCAAAGGAAGCCGTCTACCAAAATTCAATCACAAGGATCGGGTCGATACGTGATATCGTTTTCAAGCACTTTCTAAAGGTGCCGCACGCTGAGATCGCTTCTTTCAGGCGGATAACATCAAGAAGTCACCGTGGTGGGATTGAAACCGTCAGAAAATGAACATTCTAACCAGATATTGAAGCAGGTTTTCACACGTACAAGACGTTGTTCGACGTCTGTAGGATTCAAATTGTGCAGCACCCAATGTCCTTATTTCTTAATCATTCCTAATGACTTCATGCGTTACGAAACTGTTGTGTGATCAAATCCTAATGATTCTGCAAGTGACATAAATTATCACGAAGTAGTTCCACCAACAATTCGTTTTCAATGTTTTTTTTTTCACTACGCCAGAGCGTCCCTTATCTTCCATATCAAAATCTGTTCATTTTATACAGCGAGAATATTTTGAGGACCTTAGTAGTTATGCCTGGATTCGGTATCGGAGGCCACAATTTAAACAACCTAAGTTACGCAGATGATACACTGCTGATAGCAGACACGGAAAGGAAACTACAAGACCCCCTACAGAAGGTAGCTGAAGAGAGTGACAAGAAAGGACTACAAAGAAACTGCAAAAATCCGAATGCATGGCCATCAGTAAAAAAGCCAGCCCAATATGCAAAATACAGGTCGGGGATACTAAAATCAAGCTGATACATAACTGTAAATTTCTGGTAAGTGTTATATCAGAAGACGGAACGTGCGACACAGAAATCCGAAAGCGAATCGGAATGGCGAAGGAAGCATTCCAGAAGTCGAGTAAAGTATTTAGAAACAGGACAATTCGCTAGAAACAAAGAAGCGAGTACTGGATTGCTATGTGATTTCGGTTCTACAATATGTCAGGGAATGTTTGATAATATCATCAAAGATGAAGGAAAACTTGAAGCAACTGAAATGTGGTTTTAGAGAAATATGCTGCGGATCGAACATGTGAGCAATGATGAGGTTTTGGAAATGATGGAAACGAAAAGAAAATTAATACTGTGCATCAGGAATAGTCAGCCGACTTTTCTGGGATATGCAATGAGGAAAGAGGGCTTGGAGAACCTGATAAAGCCAGACAGAGTGAAAAGAGACAGGGGAAAGCAGTGGATAACATGTTTGAAAGACCTAATCAATTGGATGATCGATGCAGTGTTGCATGATGTAACAGGAGAAAGCGTGCTAAGAGCCACCAGGGATAGGGAGACGTGGAAACCATGATCGCCTGTGCCCTGAAGGACAGAGCACATAGAAGAAGAAGAAGAAGTAGATTTTAATTTTTTTTTAAAATCAAACTGCTTTCCTGAAGTTTTTCTTTGAGCGGTAATTGAAAGATAATGTATTAAATTTAATATTAGGTTGTCCCAAAAGGTCGTAAACACTTGCAAAAAACTGAAATTTTACTCGCCAAATAATCTAAGGTTACCAGAAAACACTTGGAAGAAATTGAAATTTTACTCGCAAAAACAGCAAAAATTATTGCTCAAAATAAAGACCATCATTTTCCAAGAGTTTTTGCCATAGATCTGCAAGCTTTTGAATCTGGTCAAAGTACCATTCAACCGGCTTCGAATCAAAGAATTCTTGACATGCTTCCTCGAATTCATGAAACGAGTCGAATCGGCGGGCCTTCAGAAAGTGTTGCATTGAGCGGAAAAGGCAGTAATTTGATGGAGTACAGTCAGGACTGTAGGCTGGGTGTGGCAGAACCTCAACGCCGTCCAGCTCTTCAAACTTGTCATTGGTCTTCCTGGCAGTGTGTGACTTGGCATTGTCCTGCTGCATCAAAGTGCGCTTTCGGTTGATCAGAGCCGGGTACTTTTGCTTCAACTTTTCGTAGACCCGCTCAAGCTACTGACAGTAAAGTTCGGCACTGATGGCACGACCATTCAGAATCAACTCAAAATGCACGATTCCTTCAAAGTTCTACCAAACGCACAACAGTTTTGTTTTGGAACCGGTGGTGTCTCTTTCCCTTTCTGAACCCATTGTTTGTCTCGATTGTGCTGGACCAGATAGACCCATTTCGCAAGTGTTTACGAACGTTTGGGACAACCTAACATATTCAGTCGTGTATTTTTCAAACAGAAATTATATATATTAGAATCGATTTTTAATTATTTTTCTAAAATAGCTAATTATCACCTTTTTTAGTTGTCGTTCATGTATTTTTCTCGATTAAACAACTATTCCAAAAATAAAAATATATTTTATTCAAAATTTATTTGAGTATTATTAGCCGATTTAAATTCTAATTAATATGATTTGAAACAAATATTATTTACTTTATGCTTAAAAAAGAAGAAAAATAGATTTTTAAAACAAAAAGTAGGGGTTATTTACCTATATTTAATCGCTCATAAACCAGTCAACAAGTACTGATGAGGTGTGGAAATCTTTTACGGAGACTATCTGTCAAAATTTAAGTTAAGAAAATAATGCTTGAACGTTTTTGTATAATTTTTTAAATTCTCAGTAATCTTTAAAATGTTAAAATTATTCTTCGTAATCTAATTTTATGAATGTTGACTTTACGTTTACTAATAGACATAGAATTATCTAATCTATATTCTTATAATATCATATATTCGAAATAGACATGTTTAAACACACGAAAAGAAATTAGAAACTATTATTAAAATTTGCTACGTGATGATTTGCATTAAAGTTTTCAATTTCGACTCAGCAAATGAAATAACTTAATAACTTTTTTTTTTTTTTTTATAAGCGTTTCACCCCGAGCAAGGCATGTCACTGCCACTACTGTGCAGGGGGCTACGTAGAGTGGAGAAAGGCTGATTAAATATAGGAAATAACAGAGGGTGGGTGATCGGCGGGTGAGGATACCGAGAATGAGGGTTGGGTAGATGAGAGTGTTGTGAGAATAGTTGGGAGTTAGTGTGATAGGAGGTGTCTATTGACCCTACATTTAAACACCTGGAGAATGTAACTGTCGGGAAAGCAGACTTGTGGAAGGGAGTTCCACAGGCGGGAAGCGCGAGAAAAGAAGCTGTTGGAGTAGAATTTACGGTTACATCTTATTTGTTTAACTGTAAAAAATCTAACGTGGTTAAAGTTATGAAGAATTCTTTTAAAAGAATTTTTGAAATTTTTTGAAATAGAAAAATAATTTCTGAAATTTTTATTATTAAAAACATGGAAACAATTATTTTAGAAACACGTTGTCAATCGAATTCTATTTCTCACAAACTATAATGTCTTTAATATACATTATTTCTTAAAAGCAATTAAAAGCTTATCTAAATGATTAGATATTTATTGGTTTTATTAGTTATTCGGAGCAGAATTTTTGGAAAAATTCTGTTTCGACTGTATGATTCTTCTTCTGAGTCAATATTACTTAAACCACCCACTAATCTAATACACTTATAAAATATGCCCTAACTGTTTATCACAAGAAAAAGATCCTAGAAGATTATAGAGTTGGTTTGTGAATTTGCTAACATATTTCAAGTCAAAAATGTGGTTCTCGACAGTGTGTACATGTACTCAATGGAAACAGGGTGAGCAATAACTGAGAATTTCTAGAAATAAGAACGAGACGAGATATAGGCAGTAGAATGAGAGGGACCAAAGTCATTCAGTTCAGAATGCATTGTATGTTACTCAGATTGCTATTAACATGGCAAAGTCAGGAGCGTGAAACGACCAAAATCTTATGATAAGAGCAATAAACTGAAACGACATTGTAAATATTGAAATTCAGACGGAATTTATGAGATTAAATGATATCAAGTATTTGCCTTATTTTTCCGTTAAAAAAATTTTTTTTTGCCATTTAAAAAATAAAATAACAAAATATGAATTTTAAATTATTTGATGAGGATGACAGCCATAGTAAGAATTCTTCTTCCTGTGCCGTTTTCTTTCAGGACGTAGGTGATCATGGACCTCCACTTGGCCCTCTCTCTTGTCGCTCTCAATTTTTTTCTCTTAGTACCACTTCTAAGCCCTGTTTTCCAACCAGTTACTCAAGTACGTTTCACTCTGCTTTCCTCTATTTCTGTTTCCATTTCTCCAGCCTGTGAGTATTAAGTTCTCCAGGCCCTTTTTCCTCATTACGTGTTCCAGGATCCTCATGTGTCTGTTTCTGATATTTAGTATCAGCTTTCTCTTTTGCATCCACTCCAACAACTCATCGTTGCACACGTGCTCCGTTCATGGTAGAGAAAGAGTTAGTAGATATGAGAAGACCGAAGATAGATAGATAGATAGATAGATAGATAGATAGATAGATAGATAGATAGATAGATAGATAGTGCTTTGAGAACATTTTGTGGAGGTAATTCCTGAATAATTCAACTATTTACAGACGGATAAAAACCGATACAGACAGAAGATTAAAAAAGAATCGGCAGACTGTCAATAGAAATTCCCGAGGAAAAATCGATTCTGTTCTATATTTAATTGAGAGCGACCAAAGAAATAATAATTAACACCCAAGATGTTTCAATTAGTTCGTTCAACAATTTTTTATCGGTGAAATTATAGTTGGAAAATATTGGATTCTAAAACAGTTGAGTCCAGATCAGCCACAGACGCGAGAGCCGAATTAACAATGAAAATAAATAGTATAAAATCTTTATTATTGAAAATACGACTTTTATTAGGTTCTTCTATGTGTTGTTTCTCTTTATGTTGTTGGAAATTTTGACAACCCACATTTTTTTTTTCTGTTAATTTTTAAGTCAAACACGAGATGTATGGCCTACTTGGGTGAGCAGTATTACAAATGTTCTAATGTATGACGAACTGTCCACTGAAAAGAGGGTACGAGGGGAACCACAGATTTGTTTCATACTCATGAGATCAATGGACATGGACACCGAAATCTCGATTAAAAAAGAAATTATCGCCCAAGCGTGTATCGTTTTTTGTATTTAGCTGATAAGTCGTAACATTGTCAATTTTTCCCAGGATTACTTTATTATTTTTACAATAAGCCTTGATTGTTTCTTTCTGATTTTCATCTACTCCTGGGTCAGTACGAATGTGCCAACTTCCTCTGCAATTTGAAATGGCAACAGGTTGGCATTCTGCTGCAATTATATAACGTGATTCTGCATCTATATGTGCAGCAGAAGAACGTTATGAAATTAGGTGCATTGGTCATAATTTGGTAAGTTGTGGTCCCCCTTAAACAACGTTTTCTTTACTCTGATTTTCATTAACCTTTACCCAACTCCTGCAAAGCCAAACGGCCATAGATATTAAACGACGGGATCAGGTTTTGGTGCAATCGGAAGCTTCTAATCTTGAAGTTACGGGTGGGTAGTTACTGTTGTGGATTCTGTGTATAAACAATATGTAGCCTTGTATGTATATATAATAAATAACAAAAATAGATATGGAGATAGAAAATGTAAGTTATATTGAACAAAATATACAAACTGGAACACGGGTTAGTCAATTCCGGAATACTATTAGTAGAAAATATCATATACAGTCTTGAAGTGGAGTAGTATGTCCAGGTAATGTGTCTATATCCAAACAACTCCAACTAATTCTGCACCAACTTACTGAGCAACTAGGCAGCTGATTTATAATGGCATTTACCAACCTTCCCACGCAAGGTTAGATGTGACACAAGGTCATTTTATAGTGGGTTTGCCGGCCATATAGCGAGACAAAAAAATGTCTGTCTATTTTTACCGAGTCGTGATTCTTACCCTTCCTCTGAAGCCAGAGAGCTGAGAGTGTCATAGTCGTAGTAGCAGAGGCAAATGCCAGCTGCTTTACAACTATAATCTCTGTATAGGCAGGATTATATGTACACATCAGGCTAGTTCATTCTTATGTACAAAGAGGCGTTCCCACAGCAGTTATCAATGCCGTAACCATAAAAGAAGCAATCAGCAAAGAAGAAACTAAATTCTTGGATGCGAGATAAAATCGACGAAAACGATGATGTCCTGCTAGTCACAATCTCTCCAAACATTTCTTTCTTTGGTTCTGGGTATGACGATAAACTGCAACTGCCAGCAAGGCCAATGATAGAACAATCATATTTATCTATAAATCATTAACTTCATTTAACTGACTGACTCTTATCATGGTCAAATTTAATCATGTATATCACGTATGGAATTAATTATTAGGAAAGTATGTTGGGGGGAAACATGATCACCACAATTAATGGATATTTAGCAGTGATATAGGAGAGGAAGTTTAGAGGAAACATGATCGCACATCTATTGAACAGGTGAAGAGGCTCATCCCTTGTTTCCTGTTTAGGATGCGGTTCCCGGTTTTCTCTTTTCCAATCTTTTCACTGTTTTCCTTTATTATTTTATTTATTTATTTTTTTTTTTTTTCAATTGGAGTAGATAGACTAAACTATCGTCCGGTTCACACTCCACCCACATCTATTGAACAGGTGAAGAGGCTCATCCCTTGTTTCCTGTTTAGGATGCGGTTCCCGGCTTTTCTTTTCCAATCTTTTCACTCTTTTCCTTTATTATTTTATTTTATTTATTTATTTATTTTTTTTTTTTCGATTGGAGTAGATAGACTAAACTATCGTCCGGTTCACACTCCACCCACATCTATTGAACAGGTGAAGAGGCTCATCCCTTGTTTCCTGTTTAGGATGCGGTTCCCGGTTTTCTCTTTTCCAATCTTTTCACTCTTTTCCTTTATTATTTTATTTTATTTATTTATTTATTTTTTTTTTTTCGATTGGAGTAGATAGACTAAACTATCGCCCGGTTCACACTCCACCCACATCTATTGAACAGGTGAAGAGGCTCATCCCTTGTTTCCTGATTAGGATGCGGTTCCCGGTTTTCTCTTTTCCAATCTTTTCACTCTTTTCTTTTATTATTTTATTTTATTTATTTATTTTTTTTTTTTCAATTGGAGTAGATAGACTAAACTATCGCCCGGTTCACACTCCACCCACATCTATTGAACAGGTGAAGAGGCTCATCCCTTGTTTCCTGTTTAGGATGCGGTTTCCGGCTTTCTCTTTTCCGTTCTTTTTACCCTTACGTAGCCCCTTGCGCATCAGTGGCATTACCGCCTTGCTCGGGGTGATATGATTAAAAAAAAAAAAAAAAAAAAAAAATAAGCGTGTACCTGTTTGACCCATAACTGGAGGGAAGAAACGGATTAATAATTTTCCAAAGGTATTTGTGAGTAAGTGAATGCAAGGAGTTCAACTGGAATTCGAAATCGGTTCTTCAATCTCTCGTTCCGAGCCGATATCCACTTTACCACAACGAACATTTTTAAGGAGAAAGGACAATAAAAGAACAGTTTGCAAGAAGATTACGATTGAACGATTGATATTGCATTTCAATTTCTGACGAACAGCATTAAGAGGAAGACGATAAGTCGGAAGAAATTTCCAGAAATGAGATGTGCCAGAGAAGAAAGAATTAGAATTGAACTTATGATTGCATCTAGCAATTTCAGCTGTAAAATGACGGGACCTAGCTGCCAATCTAGTTGAACGTTTAAATTCATGTGGTAGAACTAACAAGGGGAAAAACACATTCGGACAATTACCATGAAAATACCTGTTGAAAATGGATAGAGAAGCCACATCACGTTAGAGAAAATGACTGATGTACAGATGCCAAGTCAGGACCGTTAATATTACAGCTCCTGCATCCACCTTTGAATTTTGTCGATAACTGCGATATATATAACTGGATATATAATTTGTTTACATTAATAAGGACAATATTACATTTATCAGTTTTAACTGTAACATGATGTGACCGAGCTGCATTTCTTGTTCTGCACTTAATTGTAAATATGCTTACCTCTCGATATACGAGAGCGTGTCTATTCGTGTGCATGCGTGTGTTTGTGTGTATAATTTCGGCTTATCATTATATATATGTTTCTTTCTTTTGATAGCAGTGCGCTAAAAAAAATTAGAGTAGGTAGAGAGATTATTGCGCGTTTCGCACTGCCTTCAGAATGACAAAATAAATTCAATCGATCTTTATTTTCTTAATACCTAATTCAATAAAGGAAACTTAAAATGCAGTCCCAGTATGGAGATAAAATACATCCTGCAGCAAGGCCTCTGATTGGGAGATGAGAGATTTTGAGAAGCGTGGAATTGCTGTTCTTGAATAGAAGAATAGCTATTCGACTATGATAAAAACAAACAGTTACATACATGATAAACGCTTGGATGATGATGCTTGTTTCGATCTATGATTGACTAGCTGAAAGATTTTATCGCAGTAGATTGCCATTTCTTTATGCGGCAAACCAACTCTATATGACTCTGACTTGCTATTCAAATATGGCAACAACAGTCAGTCAGTTAAATGCCATACATGATACACGCTTTAGCGATAATGTTCGTTTTGATCCATGACTAACCGGGTAGAAGATTTTACCTACTAGATTGCCATTTCTTTCTGCGGCCGATAGATTGCCAACCAAGGCTACATGAATCTGCCCTGCTATTTAATCATGAAAACAGCAGTCAGTTAAATGACATACGTAATACAAGGTAACCAAAAAAAGTTATGTCCTTTTTTGATTAGTCATTGAATAAAGTTGAAATATATAAGAAATGCTTGTAGTAACTGTTTTCAAATTCGGGCAGCCGGAAGTAGGAATACCAGAAGTTATAAAAACTAGGCGCACCGTGCTCGGTCATCAGTTATAAGCCGGACAGCTGTGAGAAGAATGAAAGTATCTAGAAAGTGTCTCGTTTGGGGTTGTTTGCTTTACGACTTCAAAGTGGGCTTATCAGCAGCTGCATCAAGTCGCCACATATGTCAAGCGTTTGGGGAGAGAGCTGTGGACGGACATACTGCAAGGCGTTGTTTTCGAAAATTTAAGTCGAGAGATTTGTTTCTCCATGATGAGCCTCGCAGTGGACGGCCGCATGTCTTGAATGACGGAGTCCTGAAGGCGGCCATTGAAGAAGACAGTAGTCTAACGAGTGGTGAACTTACAAGACAGTTCAACGTTTCCGATAAAAAAGACTTCACCTGCACCGCCTAGGTAAGACGTACAACATGAGCAAGTGGGTTCCGCAAACGCTGTTGGAGATCCACAAGGGACAACGAGTGGCAGCCTGCGTATCGCTGCTTTCTTGCCCCTGTACCGTATCCTTATTCAATCGAGTGCTTACCAGTGATGAAACGTAGGTTCTGTACAAATCTCCCAAGCGTCCCAGAGATTGGTTATCTCCTCAAGATTCTGTCTCTTACACCGCTAGACCGCCTATGCAACCATGCAAGATTATGCTTTGTGTCTGGTGAACAGGTCGTCAAGTGGTTCATTATGAACTGCTACCAACGGGCCAAACGGACACTGTAGACCTATACTCGCAGTAATTGAAACGTATGCAACAGGCATTGCGACAGAAAGAGTCAGCACTGGTCTATCGCAAAGGTGTGCTTTTCCTCAATGACAACGCCAGGCCGTATGTCGCGCGAGTGGTCAAGGACACCATACAGTAACTTGGGTGGGACACTTTGTGCCATCCACCTTATTCACCTAAACTTGTGCCATCCGATTACCACCTCTTCCACTCCCTGGATAATAATCTTCGCGGTAAATCCTTCACCAATGAAGCAGACTTGCGCAAAGCCCTCACGGACTTTTTTTCGTCAATCCCCCCCTACGAGTCCCACCGCAAGGGCATTGAACAGCTGGAGAGACGTTGGCAGATGGTGATGGATGACGATGGCGATTACTTTGAAGACTAAATATAAGTTACACATACTCTGAAGCGTTTTCCTCTAAAGTTCCTCTTCTATATCACTGCTAAATCTATCTATCGCCCGGTTCACACTCCACCCATGTCTATTGAACAGGTGTAGAGGCTCATCCCTTGTTCCCTGTTTAGGATTTGGTTTCCGGCTTTCTCTTTTCCAATATTTTCATTATTACGTAGCCCCCTGCACATCAGTGGCATTACCGCCTTGCTCGGGGTGATACGATTAAAAAAAAATCCGTTAAGTACCATAGGTGATACACACTGTGGTGATCATGTTTCCCCCCAACATCCGTTCCTATAACACTATTGATTAAATGCCATACGTGATAGACGTGATTGAATTTGACCGTGATAAGAGTCAGTCAGTTAAATGCTATAACTGATACCTGCTTGGGCGATCATGTTTCTTTTGATCCATGATTGACTAGAGAGAAGATTTTTCTGCAGTAGTTTACCATTACTTTTGAGAGAGACTGATTGCCATCAAAGTCATATGACTCTTTCCTGCAATTTGACCATGACAACAGTCAGTTATTTAAATGCTATAAGTGATACCTGCTTGGGCGATCATGTTTCTTTTGATCCATGATTAACTCGGTAGAAGATTTTCCTGCAGTAGATTGCCATTTCTTTTTGAGACAGATTGATTGCCAACCAAAGTTATATGACTCTTTCCTCCAATTTAACCATGATAACAGTCTTAGTTAAATGCCATACGTGATACACGAATGGATGATGATGTTTTTTTCAATCCATGACTGTCTACGTAGAAATTTGTCCCACGGTAGATATCCATTTTTTCTGCGGCAGACTGATGGCCAACGAAGATTATATGACTCTTTCCCGCTGTTCATGTCTCTTTAGTTGCTATTCTTCACGCGTCTACTTTTTCCCGTTTTTGTAGCAACTGTTACATAGCAAACAGTGAATCCCCAAACAAATATAGAACCATTTGAAATTTTAAAAATACATTATAATGGTATAATTATTAGAAATATAGTTTTATGTCTAAAAATTAAACAACAATATATATTTATAGTAAAGCTACTAACAGTTTATATTCATAGGAAAAAACTACCAATAATACAAACTTAAGGCAAAATTACAATAAATATTATATTTGCAGTGAACATGAAATTAAAAGCATTTCTCTTCTCTTCCTTTTACTAAAATTCAAAAAGAAGTGTGAAATCCTGATTTTGCTGAATAGGCAAAAGGATTGACCCCTGTACTGAAAGATTAAGATGAAGCCGGTTCACACTCCACCCATGTCTATTGAACAGGTGTAGAGGCTCATCCCTTGTTCCCTGTTTAGGATGTGGTTTCCGGTTTTCTTTTTTCAAATCTTCTCGCAGTTTTCTTTTTATTTATTTTTTTTTCAATTGGAGTAGATAGACTAAACTATCAACCGGTTCACACTCCACCCATGTCTATTGAACAGGTGTAGAGGCTCATCCCTTGTTCCCTGTTTAGGATGTGGTTTCCGGTTTTCTTTTTTCAAATCTTCTTGCAGTTTTCTTTTTATTTATTTTTTTTTCAATTGGAGTAGATAGACTAAACTATCAACCGGTTCACACTCCACCCATGTCTATTGAACAGGTGTAGAGGCTCATCCCTTGTTCCCTGTTTAGGATGTGGTTTCCGGTTTTCTTTTTTCCAATCTTCTCGCTGTTTTCTTTTTATTTATTTTTTTTCAATTGGAGTAGATAGACTAAACTATCACCCGGTTCACACTCCACCCAAGTCTATTGAACAGGTGTAGAGGCTAATCCCTTGTTCCCTGTTTAGGATGTGGTTTCCGGCTTTCTTTTTTCCAATCTTCTCGCTGTTTTCTTTTTATTTATTTTTTCAATTGAAGCAGATAGACTAAACTACCACCCGGTTCACACTCCACCCATGTCTATTGAACAGGTGTAGAGGCTAATCCCTTGTTCCCTGTTTAGGATGTGGTTTCCGGCTTTCTTTTTTCCAATCTTCTCGCTGTTTTCTTTTTATTTATTTTTTCAATTGAAGTAGATAGACTAAATTATCATCCAGTTCACAGTCCACCCATGTCTATTGAACAGGTGTAGAGGCTAATCCCTTGTTCCCTGTTTAAGATGTGGTTTCCGGCTTTCTTTTTTCAAATCTTCTCGCAGTTTTCTTTTTATTTATTTTTTTTTCAATTGGAGTAGATAGACTAAACTATCAACCGGTTCACACTCCACCCATGTCTATTGAACAGGTGTAGAGGCTCATCCCTTGTTCCCTGTTTAAGATGTAGTTTCCGGCTTTCTTTTTTCCAATCTTCTCGCTGTTTTCTTTTTATTTATTTTTTTTCAATTGGAGTAGATAGACTAAACTATCACCCGGTTCACACTCCACCCATGTCTATTGAACAGGTGTAGAGGCTAATCCCTTGTTCCCTGTTTAAGATGTGGTTTCCGGCTTTCTTTTTTCCAATCTTCTCGCTGTTTTCATTTTATTTATTTTTTTCAATTGGAGTAGATAGACTAAACTATCAACCGGTTCACACTCCACCCATGTCTATTGAACAGGTGTAGAGGCTAATCCCTTGTTCCCTGTTTAGGATGTGGTTTCCGGCTTTCTATTTTCCAATCTTTTCACTTTTATGTCGTGGCGTTACCACCTTGCTCGGGGTGATATGATTAAAAAAAAAGCCGAATTTCGAGATCAGATGTTAAATTAATTTTCTAATCAATGGAAAGAAGTGACTTGAAAAACTAAGGGAAATGTAATCAAATCTATGTTAACAGTTCATTCGGTAAGAAAGAAAGAAAGCCGAATCAGTCAGCGATATTATACACCAACAACATGTAACACAAGAAACTTCAAGTCTACTAGTACATATAAGGTTCCGTCATACATTCTTTCTCGTTCTTCACTCATGCTAATTTCTTTTACTTCTTCTCGTTCCTCAAAATTCTCGCCGTCAACAAAGAAGAAAACGACAATAACAACAAGATACTTCAACTGACTTCTTAAACCTAAAGTCCGATAAGTACAATTTTCGTTTATTGCTTCACCTTCCTTTTCACTTTCCCGCCCGCCATAAAAAAAGGAAAGGAACAGACTTTATCACTCAACTATTAATCTTTCTACATACACACATTCTGCTGATTTACTACTATTTCTCCATGAACGTTTAACTCCTACAAATTCAGGTTATTCTGTTTAGTTAATAACATTTACTTTAAACATAAAAACGAAATATGTTATTCTTCGACAAATCCACCTTCTGATGACCTTCTGATAAATCATAAGTTGTAGAGAGTTCAGTTATGTTTAACACAAGCCAAATTTAATAAACTTTCGACCATATCCGTGCTACATATAAGATACACCAACCATGTATTTTAGTGTAGATTTATCAAAAATACATTTTATTATAAAATGACCAACGATAAATCTTTTCTGTATTTGAAAGCATACAAGTGCGTTCAAAATATACTTAGCTGAAGCCATAAAATGATGTTCAAAATATTTAGATTTCAGCATTAAATAACGAATATTGTTTTTATGCAGCTATACAAAATCAATCATCCCGCTAAAGAAAATGAGTGATATAGCTCAGTAGTAGAGGAAATAAAAGAAGAGTGAGGTTAAAACTTTCTGTATTTTCAGCCAAATTTCCCATTTAAATTAATGACTAGTGACAGGCGCGCAAATCTTTTTGTCTCTCACTCAAGACAAACGTAGCGGAAATCAAACGAGATAATAGCAATCACCCCATGTTTTACCCTGGTTCAATTTCCTTTATATCCAAACTGTAAGGTGGCTAAAAACGAGTCTCTATTAAACATTGGATTGACTGGCGGATATTAACGAATAGCAATTTATAAACAAAGTAAAGAAGAATGAACGTCTATTCAAATGATATTGTCGACAAATTAGGGAGCTGTACGCGCATTATTAAGGATCTACGAGCCGCGATACGTAAATCGGTGCAAAAAACAGAAACCGAGTTCCGAGTTCAAATTGTGCCACTGTTGCGTTCAATTTCCCATGGATTTGACTCTTTCCTCCGCCCATCCAGTTAAGGATAGATATTTTTTAATCATGTCACCCCGACCTCACGACATGAATTTCAGCCTGCTATTAGATTGAAAATCTAGGGCCCACCCTTTCAAAGTTGAAGAAATTAAATGTAAGCGTCACTTATGCTCTAACGTTTTTCTTGATAGATACAATCTCCAAAAATTTAAATGCCACGTCAGTTGCCATCTTTTATCACCTTAAACACCTTTCATCTTTTATACTTTCTTCAGTACACACTGTACCCAGTCTTTTCTCTTTCATAACCTGCTTTGAATTAGTTTCGGGTACGGTGAAAAGATTTAAAAAATAGAAGACAGAGTTTGGAAGAGGAACAGTCCTAAACGCTAGTACGAATTGGAGAGCTCGTAATCAAACAAATACGAAGATCTGAATTTGCAGGACGTGTTGTAACACGAGGCAAATCTGACATCAAAATCTGAAAGGTTCAAATGAAAAAGCCAAATATACCTGGCAAATGCTACACAAGTTGTTATAAAGAAGAGTACTTTATTTAGAAACAAAGAAAAAAAATGTAAACGCGTATGTAATGTAAGAGAACAGTGGGGTAATTACTCGAATTGAGGAATCAGAGAGCCAAGTTCGAATCCAAGTTAACCCATTGGGAAAGGCACGAATCCATTTCTTCTTCCCAAGCAATGGGTAAATAGCAGGACAGACTAGGTTTTATAGCCTTGGCTGGCAATCAGTCTACTGAAGAATCTCTCTAGTTTCGACAATCGAAGCTTAGGCTCATAAAATAAATATGAAAATAATATCTCATGTCCATGACCTGTAAGGTCACCTCGAGGTGGTGTAATGGTTAGCAAACTTGTCTCGCTTGAATCATTACAATTGAGTAGTGAGTTCAATCCTCACTGGGTGACCCATGAAACACTTTCCTACAGGTTTGGGGTTGAGTGCAGGGATAATAACCCTGCCCCATAAAAAAAACGTTTTTGCGGAAAAAGCAAATGCTGCTCTAGCACACCATTGTGTGTAACGGCTGATGATTTTATTGACAGTAAGCGTTATTTGATGTATTCTATACAATGAAATCACCTCACAGATGACGAAGAGGCTTAACGCAACAGAAATGTGGTTCTACACACAAATTTTGGAATGAACATGGTCAGAACATGTAAGTATCAAGGAAAATTACACTAAGTCAGAAACTGAACCGGTCTTTTCTCTGACAAATAATAAAGAAAAATGAAATGGAGAAGAAGCGTTTGTAAGAAAATCGTGTCTGTAATGAACCTGACGTTATATCTCGCGGACAATCACTTACCCACCAAAGTAACTTGCCTTCTCTTGTGTCTTTTTATAAATACAGTACTGTGCAAAAGTATTAGGAAAAGAACTATTTTATCTTATATGAGACATCAAAATAAAATTTAAAATCACCCCTGTCCAAACACTTTTGCACACTACCGGTAGTGTGCAAAAATATTAGGACAGGGGTGATTTTTCTAAAAACCTCAATGGAATTTAATGTATTAAAAAGAATTTATATTTAATTTTTCCTATTTTCTATTATCTTTTTTTTACTCCCCCTATCGAAATGATAAATCTAATGTTACTTTGCAAGACACAATTTGGAAACTAATACAAGCTGCTTGGCAGGAGATACCATTAAATACATTAAAGAAGCTTGTGATGTCACTGCCTGACAGAATGAAATCTGTGATCAAAGCAAAAAGCTTAAATATTAAATTTATTTTGTAACAAGTATCTTCTTGTTAAAGCATTTGTTGAGTAAATCAAATTAAATTACTTGAATTAAATTCTTTATTTTCTGTCAATATGCCTCATAAAAGATAAGATAGTTCTTGTTCTAATACTTTTGCACAATACTGTGTTTTCATGCAGTTGCTCTAATGAACTTTCCTACTGACCTGTAGCTTATAGATTTAAGCAATACTTAAATAATTTTTACCTTCCTGGTAGTACCCTCGTGTTGGGATGGGAATCAACTTTGTTTGAAATATTCTTAAAAGTAAGTCATATTTTGCTTAATTTTAAACTTTTCATGTTTAATTGGTTTTCTTAATTTTTTTTTAATTTAGCAGAAATCTGTTTGACTGGATTTTAACTAAGTTAAAACTTAGCAATCCACCACCCTGTGTTTGTTTGTGTTTTTTTTTCTTGGAGTAGATAGATCTAACTATCGCCTGGTTCACACTCCACCCACGTCTAGTGAACAAGTGAAGAGGCTCATCCCTTGTTCCTTGTTTAGAATGTGGTTTCCGGCTTTCTCTTTTCCAATCTTTTCACTCTTTTCATTTATTTTTTTCAATTGGAGTAGATAGGCTAAACTATCGCCCGGTTCACACTCCACCCACGTCTTTTGAACAGGTGAAGAGGCTTATCCCTTGTTTCCTGTTTAGGATGTGGTTTCCGGCTTTCTCTTTTCCAATCTTTTCACTCTTTTCTTTTTTTTTTTTCAGTTGTGTTTAGGATGTGGTTTAGGATGTGGTTTCCAGCTTTCTCTTTTCCAATCTTTTCACTCTTACGTAGCCCACTGCACATCAGTGGAGTTACCGCCTTGCTCGGGGTGATATGATTAACAAACACTTAGTGGTGCAATGGATAGCGACTGAAAATGAGAAATTAGAGAGCCGATTCAAATTCCAGTTAAATTTGTTTTTATTCACTGAAATACATTTGGGTAATATATTAATCCAATTTTCTCTCTCTATTTATTTTTTAAATAGCAGGACAGGTTGGGTTCTATAGCCTTGGTTGGTAACTAGTCTACCGTAGAAAGAAATGGCATCATATTGCGGGAAAGTCTTCTGCCTAGTCAGTCATGAATCGAAAGTGATATGATCACCCAAGCGGGTATCACCTATTGCACTTTACTGCCTGACTACAGCGTTCACTGGGTTTCATCGTTTTACTGGAGAATTAACTAGTTGTAACCCTACGCACTATTTTAATAGTATCTTTTATTGCACTTTTATCTTGTGGAATTCTTTAATGGCTTCCTACTTCCCTCCCACCTACAATCCTTCAATAGTTAAATCTAATGTTAATCGCAATCCCCCGTCTTCGAGAAACCTGTTTTTATTGTCGTTTTCCCCACTAATGCCTCTTCAATCTGTTTCAATTCTTTGTATTTTAGCGGCATTTTCGATTTGCTTGGGGGTGAAATGATTAATGAATGCATTGAATAATCTATCCGCTTATAAAAGAGCAGTAAGACATAAATATCGAAGGAACAGAAATATTAAACCGGAAGTGAAATCAGCAGTGGCGAAATTACAGAGGAACAACTCAGATAAACATATCAGAATTGTAATAGACGTGCTGGTAGCCTTAGATGATTTAAGTAACGACAACTTTGTAAACGTGTCGTTGCCGAATGATTATTCGAATGAATGAAATATATGTCAGATAACCTATAAAGTTATATTTCCATAAAACTTATAGTGAGTTATCCGTTATAGTGAAGAGTAGTCGTGTGTTGAAGCAGATTAACTGAATTTGGCCTCGTTAGTAGATAGCCCAGTATAAGTTATAAAAGGGGTGATAAAACAAGAAAATCAAATTGAGTATTGAAACAACATTTATATATATACAGAAGGTTTTTTTGCAAATAATGTCTTTAGGATGGGTTCAGAGGACATTAAAATGTTTATAGCAGTAAATGCCGAAGGAGAGTTTGTGCGTATGTATGCGTGAGCGTTTGTCAGTTAGGAATGTCTTTGATGTATCTGCTTTTTTGGTCGGGTAAGTAGCTCAGGGAACAGCGAAGAAGAAGTTGAGATGGAAAGGCGAGGCGAGCATGGTGTGATCGCTTGACTAGGTCAAGTGACGTGCTACTTATGCTCGTACTTTCTCAAATGGCGATACGTCCTGTGTCGGCTTTTTATTTTGTCTTTGTGGGTCCCAGCAAGTCATTTAGGCATTCACACCTGTACTTAATTCTGGGCTTCCCATTGGACGATAAACAAAATTCGCGTAGGCTCACGAAAAGGAATTTGATATTTATTAATTTTTGGTTTTCTGCCCGAATACATGCGTGGAGCGCGGTGAGCAAAGACCAGTTTTGGTCGTTTGCTTTCTCGATCTCTGAGGGCAAACATCCGGTCCCTCGCTTTGCTCGGTATCGCCACAAATTTCAGTAAGAAGCCAAGTACAAACGAATGTTATTTTCATCGGACAATCAGCCTATTGAATTATGCAAAAAAACTAATCCTAATTCTGATTAATAAAGCGCGTTAGAGAATTTAAGCAAAGTAATTATAATATTCTAACAAAAGAACACAATACTTCCACAAAATAATTTAAAAAGATTTCTAATATCGTCATCAGACGAGCTGACAAAATGTGGCGAATCTCTCACTTTTTTGCAGCTATTACGATGGAAAGTGCTCGATTGAACTACATCACCCAATACCACCAGGTCTGACATTCACAGGTAGGACCTACCATGCCACTTACATAGTAGTAAAACTACCCACACTTTCACCGTACTTCGTTGGCGATAAGTTCCAATCAAGCTTCTTCTCACGGCGAGACACTGCATTTATCAACACAATTCCAAGAAAATTTTTCCTGGTCTCTACAATCTTCATCTGTTCACGTTAAGAGTCAACCGTTATCTTCTCCTCTTATTCATATAAATTTCTTCTACCCTACCTTGAGTGCCTCCCGGTTTTCTCTAAGGTGAACCATATTGTAAAAAACAACTACAGTAGCTTGTATAAAAAAAAGGGATTACAATATTGCAAATCGCCAGAAGACACCATTCATGGTAGAAACCTAGGTCGCGTAATAACTCGTTTACAAATGAAGATCTACAATATAATTCTATTGAGCACGTTTTAATACAAATGTGTACTGGTCTAATTTTATTATGACCAAAAACTAAGTAATTTAACAACCAATCAATCAATCAATCAATATATATATATATATGTGTGTGTGTGTGTGTGTGTGTGTGTGTGTGTGTGTGTGTCGTCAGTGAAGTAAATTTCACTAATTATCCCCTTCCATTTATCATAATAGTTTTTGCCTCCTACATAGATTAGATTTTAAATTTAGTGAATCCGTGACTTTTTTCTCTTAACTACAATGGTCAAAACACCTGCCTAACATTACCAAAACAAATTACTACTAGAATTCTCCTCGACTTGAAACTCTCGTAACAAACATTTCGCATTTCTTCCTTTAGTAACACTTGCTCCAAGACAAGAATTTTTTCTCCATTCTTTTGTCTCCATTCTTTGCTTGACTGGAGTTGAGAATGCATGTTCAAATAGCTATCCCCGCTAAATGTGTTCTGAATATACAGACAAATATATGAGCCTGCGTGTGTTTGCGTATGTATTAAGGCAGTATATTTTCAGTCAACCATGTTTCGTTGAATATCATATACATATGGCGTCTATTCATACTAAAATCGATCTTTTTCAATGCGTTGTGATGCTCGGAACGACAAATCGGGGAGCCGAGTTCGAATTCCAGTTGAATTCCTTGCATTCAGTTATGCACAAATACCCTTGGGAAAAGTATTAATCCGTCTCTTTCTTCCAGTTATGGGTTAAATAATAGGAGAGATTGGGTTCTATAGCCTTGGTTGGCAACCATTCTACCGTAGAAAGCAATGACAACCTAATGTGTGCTAATTTTCTGCTCAAAGCGTGTATCATATATGGCACTTAACTGAATCAGTTTCTCGGTGTTGAAACTCATCAAAGAAGGCGCTCTACTTTGTTCATGTATCTTTTTTAAATTCCTCACCGCAGCAAATTGCACATTTTATTGCAGTTACAGTTTATTACAGCTAACTTTGCCTTTGTTTGCACTTGAAGATGATCTCAGAAAAAAACCAAAAGTACTTTAGTTATAAAATAAAACTACGTCTTTTCTTATGAAATTCATCATAACATGAAGAAGTTTGTGTTTTGTGTTTTTTTTTCTTTTTTTTTCTTTTCTTTTTTTTAAATAGGAGTAGATAGGTCACACTGTCGCCCGGTCCATACTCCTCTCACGTCTATTGAACTGGAGTAGAGGCTTGCCCCTTGTTTCCTGTTTAGGATGTGGTTTCCGGCTTTCTCTTCTCTCTCTTCAGACCTTGGTATTGGTGCTTCCGTGAGTTTCCTGCGATCTGGCCGGTTGGTGGCAACGCTCATCACTGTGAGGGTACCGGGTTGGCAGTTTCCTGGTTGATGCTTCCGACTGGTAGTTAGGAGCCCTAACGCTTGCGTAGCGTCAAGGCCGGCTGCTCTGATCAAAAGTTGTATAATATCGGAGTTCTTGTAGTGCCATGTCGCGCATGGATAGGTGTCCCTGCAAGCGCTTTCGGTGGGCAACCCCGAGGCCACACATTGTTGCAATCCTAGCCAGTTTCCCTCCCAGCACAGATCGTGGATAATGACCGCCTGTATCCTCTACCCTAGGTCCCTTTCTACAACCAGAATCATGACTAAACAAATCAGAAATGACGCTAAACCAGTTAAATCCAAACCACCTAAACCCATTAACATTTCCTTCACTAATATCCGGGTATTCGTACTAACTTTCCAAGTGTAGAAGCGTTCCTGCATGAAAAGTCCCCTGACATCCTTGCGCTCTGCGAAACTAAACTCAACTCAGCTATTCCCTCCTCTGACCACTTCATCCCTGGTTATCTTCCCCTTTTAAGGAAGGATTCCAATGTCCACATGCATGGGCTGGGTGTCTATGTCAGCGAACACCTCCCCATAGCTAGGGTGACTTCACTCGAATCTACTGACCACCAATACATATGTCTCCGCCTGTTTCTCCTCAGTTCAGTTAGTTACCTATTCTTTCTTTACCGTTCTCCCTCCTCTCCTCACTGCTCCCTACTAGATAGCATTGCTGACGACATAGATAAGGCTATTTCCTATCACCCATTCGCCCACATATTTGTATTTGGAGACCTCAATGCCCATCACTCTGAGTGGCTTGAAAACGCCGTTACTAATCCAGCGGGCATTCACGCCATGAACTTTGCTATTTCCCAATCCCTTACGCAAGTGGTGGACTTCCCCACTGGCTTCCCAAGCACACCCTCGGGTCATTCCTCACTACTAGATATGTTTCACCTCTGCGCCTGAAGCTTGTCAAGATTCACAGCTTTGCCATCTCGGCAACACCGACCACGCTGTAGTCTCTCTCAGTATTTCTTTCCAATCTCACTCCCCCCAGGAGTCCCCTACCTATAGGACGTCCTACCTCTACCAAAAAGCTGACTGGGATGCCTTCCCTCTGCGACGTCCCTTGGGGAAAAGTCTTCGACCTATCAGTTGATGACTGTGCCTCTGAGGTCTCGTCATGGGTGAAAGCTGGCAATGATGCCTTCATACCCACCAGAAAGTATTGCTTAAAACCTCATTCCTCTCCGTGGTTCTCTCCGGCCTGCTTAGCCGCCATTGCCCACAGGAACCATTACTTCCGTCTATTCCGGAGACAGTCAACTGATCACAATAGGCGCCTGTTCGTATCTGCTCGCAATGAGTGCAAGAGAACCCTAAATGACGCCAAACAGTTGTTTGCAGAGAGAATGCGACAGCACATAGCTGATGGCAAGTTCGGCTCCAAGGACTATTGGAGGATTTGTAAACGAGTGCTCAACAATAGGAAATCCTCAATACCTGTTTTAATCCATGGATTTGAGGTTCTCACGTCATCTGCAGACAAAGCTGAGTGCTTTGCCCACAGATTCTCATCCAACTCCACATTCGACTCGTCCGGAGTACACCCACCCGACTTCCCTATTCGAACTGAGGCCAAACTGCACAACGTATATATTACCCCGACAATAGTATCCAGAGTAATTTCAAAACTCGACCCCATAAGGCGTGTGGAGACGATGGAATCCCGGTGATAGTCCTTAAAAGGTTTGCTCCTGAACTTTCCCCTGTCCTCTCTAAACTATTTAACTACTGCCTTTCTGCTTCCTGTTTTCCTGCATGCTGGCAGTTCTCTTCAGTCGTTCCTGTATTTAAGAATTGTGGTGAACCCTCGGACCCATCCAACTATCGCCCTATCAGTCTTCTACCGATATTCGGGAAAGTATTGGAAGCTATAATCAATACTGAAATAGTTCGTCATCTCACCGCCCACAAACTGTTCTCCGACAGGCAATATGGATTCCGCTTTGCCAGGTCCACGGCCGACCTACTAACAACCGTAACGGAGTACATGCTACAGGCCCTTGATGAGTATGACGAGGCTCGCGCGGTTGCTCTGGACATCTCCAAGGCTTTCGACAGGGTTTGGCACTCTGGCCTCCTATGCAAACTATGCGGTTATGGTATTACCGGTCGCCTGCTTGACCTACTCCAATCTTTCTTAAATAACCGCAAAATGAAGGTCGTTCTGAATGGGCGTGCCTCTTCGTCCTACAGCAAGAATGCTGGTGTCCCACAGGGCTCTATCCTGGGTCCGACGCTCTTCCTTATTTTCATCAACGACCTCGCAGATGAGATCAAGTCCCAAGTAGGCATCTACGCAGATGACACTACAATATACTCCCGCACCAGTAAGAAACCTGTCGTGGCGGACAGACATAATCTCGCTGCTGACCTTGAACGGGATCTACACTCTGTGGTGAACTGGGGCAAGAAGTGGCTTGTCAACTTCAATTTATCTAAGACCAAGCTGTTGTCTGTCAACCATTACAGGCAACCTCTCCTGCCTCCCATAAGCATGGACGAAGCGATTCTCCCGGAGAGTTATACACTACGCCTCCTCGGACTTACCCTGTCCTCAGACCTCAAATGGAATCACTATATTGAATCCATATCAAAATCTACTGCTAAGAAGGTTGGGTCACTATGTCGATCCAGGATGTTTTTTCCACCTGAATCCATCCTGCATATATACAAGTCAACCATCCGTCCGTGCATGGAGTACTGCTGCCATTTATGGTCAGGTGCCCCTGCCGTTCTCCTCAGTGTTCTTGACAGGCTCCAAAGGAGAGTCTGTAATGTGATAGGTACTGATCTGGCGGCTCGACTGCAGCCACTTTCCCATCGTCGAAATGTGGCCTCCCTTTGTCTGTTCTATAAATACTTTCATGGCTTCTGCTCAGACGAACTTAAGTCACTGATGCCTCCTCAACAGGTGTTTACTCGTGCAACCAGACTGGCAACTGGGTCCCACCCATTCACACTCAGGTTAGCCAAATGCAGACGACAATTCTACTCCTGCAGCTTCTTCTCTCGCACTTCGCGCCTGTGGCACTCGCTCCCGTATTCTTGCTTTCCTGACGGCTACAACCTCCAGAAATTTAAATGCAAATTCAATACTCATCTACTAACCACTGGACTCTAGCTCTCTCCCCACCCCTGTATAACCTTCCCTTTCTCTCCACCTATGTATATGTTATCGCACCAGCTTTCTCAGCTTTCTATTGTTCCTTTCTAACTAGTTTGTACTCCTCACTCTTTTCTAATTAATCTTTTTACATTTATGTAGCTCCCTGCACATCAGTGGCGTTTCCGCCTTGCTCGGGGTGAAATGATTAAAATATATATATATATATATATATATATATATATATATATATATATAATTTTATTTAGAAATCAGTTACTTCCGCGACCTAGGTTTCAACCTTTCGTTATTTTTAGGCGATTTGCAGTAACTGATTTTATCGCTTTTTAAACGCTCGAACAGGGATTATTCTTTTCGAGTTTTTGAAAAAACAATAAAATGAGTTATTGTAAATCGCCTGAAGATGACGAAATCTTGAAATTTCGGTCGCGGAAAAAATCATTTCAAAATAAAAAAAATATTTAAAATTTCTACAATATAATTGCATTGAACATTTGTAATACAACTATGTACTAACCTAATTTAATTATGACCAAAAACACATTAGTTATATCTATATAATTGTAAAAGAACATCTATGTATGAATTTTTTAAAGTTTATTTTACGCTTAATTCATAATTTACGTCTACCGGCTTGTTGTATTTTTTTAAAATTGTTTATATATATAAACCGTGCACTGTGCCTTCTCTGAATGCGGTCAAAATCATCGTATAGCCTGGCATACTTAAGTTTATGAACCTTTAGTCACGACTAACACTGCACTAAAATCAAATATTCTATGTAAGAATAATGTTGTTTACATTTTTACTTCCTTTACTTGAGATACTTTCTCTGAAAATAACAAAAAAAAAATATGAACTTATATAGGATATAAAACCAGAAATCTCTCTGGGAGACGCTTGAGACATAATTCCGACGAAAGTGCAATACGGCGCCAAGTGATGAAGAAGCAAACTTTGGAAAGTAGTTCTTTTCGTATCACATAATAATACTTAGGAAAACATGTTGTTCATAAAGTTTACATTTATTAAGAGTTACTTTTCTTGAGTCAAAACCAAAATTAAATCTAGGAATGATTCAGGAATAAGAATTTTAAAATGTATTTAATTCTCGGAATCCACTCTACGTAACAGTCACTGAAGTTCGTTAAAGTTAGAACAGATATATCAGTAAAAAAAATGGTGGAATGGTATTCATTTCAATTACTATAATGGCGAATTTCTAAGCAGAGCTTAGATGTGGAACAAGGCCAGATGTATGGGGAATCGAGTGAGGATTGAACTCACTTTATTCTTATTTTATGTTCCGTTTTCTTTCAGTAATTATACAATCATGCCCCTCAACTTCCTCCTTTGATTTGTAGCTTTTAATATATTTTGTATTATTATTTCTTCCAAACCTTTCTCTGTCATCCATTTGCTTATGTCGATCAAGTATATGACGCGCTGTTTTCCCCTGTCGCCCTTTCATTCTATCTATCCTGTGAGTATCAATTTATTTAAGACCTCCTTCCTCATCCCCTGTCCCAAAACTTTCAATTGTGGCATTTTGGTGTTATTTATAAGTTTCCTTTTGCTTCTATTCTCTCCAAAACCTTGTCATTGTTCATATGTTTAATCCATGGTAACCTCAGCCTCCTTCGATAGAATCATATTTCGGTTGTTCTGTCATCTTTGAAAAATATCTGTTGCATTTAACTATTTTTTTTTTTTTTTTTAATCATCTCATCCCAAGCAAGGCATTCCACTGCCACTATTGCGCATGGGGCTACATAGGGGAAGGTAAAGAGATTTCAGCGATAAAAGTGTGGGCTGTAGATGCCAATCTATTAGCACACTTAAATTCACGTGGTTTGGGCCACAGCTAACAAAAGCTTTTCAGAAGCTTGTAGAAAAGACAGATGTAAGTGACGTTAAGTTGTGAGAAAGTGACTAAAGTCAAGATGACTAGTCAGGACCGATTACGTTGCAGATCAGTCTTAAGTTTTTGTCGAGATCCTGCAGATGATTAGCAAAAGCACCCGACCAGGTATGGCAACAGTATTCTGGATGTAGTTTAAATGTGTGACAGCGCTGAAAGAATGTGGTTTTCAGTGAGGTTAGAACTTTCTACACGGACGTAATTTATTAAATGAGACCAGCTTATTAACCATTACACCTATAATAATCCTGAAGAGTGGGAAATTTGGAGTGGATAGGAAATTTTTTAAGCCCTTCTTCCTCATCCTCTGTCCCAAAACTTTCAACTGTGGCTTTTTGGATGTTATGTATAAGTTACCTTTTGTTTCCATTTTCTCCAAAACATTGTCATTGCTCATATGTTCAGTCCATGGTATCCTCAACATCCTTTTGTAGAAGCACATTTCGGTTGCTCCTTCATTTTTGAGGAAATGTCCAGCATTTGCTGCCATATACGAAGACAGATACCACGTAACATTTCCGTAATCTCTTCGTTTCCAACAAAATTTTCTTGTCTTTCAATTCTCAGCTTCTGGAATGCATTGTTGGCATCCAAATAAGCCTTCAGATCTCAGTATAGCACTTTCAGTCTGTTGTATCGTGGAATGAAGAGATACACAGAGAAAAGTAGATAAACTACCACCAAGCTGTGTATACAATATTTACAGTCGCTCGCAAAAGTAGGTGTAACGTCCAGATGTCCGTGATAATGACAACGCCCCCATCCCCGTGCTGAGCGCACACTGTCTTTTATATATCCGGGCGACCTCATGTCACATGGTACGAGCCACGACACAAAACAGACCAATGTTAGAACACTTCCCAGGTATTGAAATTTATGTGCCTGCTTTATTTTGCTATGCCCGGCTTGTAATTGTTATTTTGGCTTTCTCTTTTTGGTGATTATCATGCATTCAGTTTTATGTTTAGTCCTTTCTTCTTGCTGTCATTCATTATTTTCTATAGGAGGTCTTGTAGTTTGCTTTGCGTGTCTGCTATTAGCACTCAGTCGTAAGTGTTCTCGAGAAACAAGTTTACTAAACATTACACTTCGTCGAGGTTTTCTGGGCTTAGTTCAGATGTGGGACAGCGCTGAAAAAATGTGGGAATCAATGAGGATAGAATTTTCTACACGGATGCAATTTATTAAATGAAACCAGCTTGTTAGCCACTACACCTATAATAATTCTGAAGAGTGGGAAATTTGGAGTGGATAGGAAATTAAGAATTAAAAGCAACCTTCTTCTTCAATTTTACAAAAATTCACAATCACGTGTGAAATCCTGGTTTTTCCCAAATTGAAAAAGAATTGACCACGTGCTTAAAGAAAAAGTCAAAAGCGGATATCACGAGTAGATATTAAATTAATTTCTGACCAATGGAAGCGACTTGCAAAACTAAAAAGAGTTAACGATTATAAAACTAAATGGCTATAAAAGGCTTCAGTCGGTGTCAGTCACACAGTCATATGGGAACAGCGAGACGACACTCTAAATGTAACGGGATAAAATTCAAATTGACCCGTATGTAAGATCCCGTCGTACACGCGTTCTGTTTCTCCTTCTTTCTTGTGTGCTCATTCCTTTTAATTCTTCTTCATCATTCTCAACAATCCTACTCAACGATAACATACATAATCACAGATAACTATTTACTCTTGATACCCTTAACTTTCTCATTGAACATCAGCTTCTACATTTCATGTTATTCTTTTCTATTAATAAATTTATCTTAACATGCAAAATGTATATTTTTATCTTTCAACTGATCCACACATTCCAACATGTTGATAACCTTCTCATGAAAGCGAATAAATCCTAAGCAGTAGGGAGTTCGGTTATGTATGACACAAGGCCAAATTAATAAGCATTAACCATCTCCCTATAGTTGCAGATTTATAAATCTTGAAATTGATTTTGACATCGTAACAACTAGCGACTTCGACGCAATATTTCTCCCGGACACAAAATAGCAATGACTATTGTTGTTACAATCTATGTACGACTACTTCTGAAAATTAGAGCTGAAAATACCAAAAAGGGTTTAAGTTAAAATATCCTTGCCGAAATATATAGGCTTAAAGAGCGGCTCCTAGATATCGTTTTATCACAGTTAAATGGGGCTACTTACAGTTACCTCTAACTTTCATTAGGTGTAATATCGACCCGAGTAATATACAGAGACTTTAAAAACTGACTCTTTTATTTAATCTGCTAGAGCAGATTATTCTCATTCACTCTTCATTTATAGGAATATCATATCTAGTTCTTATTTTTAATACTATTCGCTCACCACTAGCCCCGTGTCCACTGGTTTAAAGAGCGCTATTCGCATTATGAACCGAACTCACAATTCCAGCAACCAATTTTCAATCACCTAGTTTATTGTCCCGTCGGATAATGTGTAAGTTATGACAAGACTAACAGTTATTTAAATTTGGCTGAGTCACGTCCAATCCAGGCATTTTAGCTTGAAAATGCTTACGAAAACGCTGGCGGGCTATGGAAATTTTTTTCTAAAAAAAAAATTAATATGCTGAAAATCATGAGAAAACAGCAGTCTAGTAACAATGCCAATGTCTTCGTCACGTTTTTACTCCACCTACAAAAATGTGCTACATCAGCAACCGCAACAAATTTTCAACAAAACTCATTCATTTTCTTTTCCTTTATAAATGAAGTATTTTTATTTCTTCTATTATTCAGGATTAATACAGGTTTGATGAATTAGGGGTTGCTCTCTCCTTCCGACCACCATACAGAAAACACTAATGAGAGTTCTAAGAGTCGAGAACCAACATGGCCACCGGCTGGTTTCTGTGCATGCGCAGAGAAGAAAACGAATAGAAGATTATTAATTTCGACGGGAATTTTAATTAAAGTTTTTGGTTAGGCAAAAGTGCTGGTTGGGGTTTGAAAAAACAAACAAACAAAGACATGGCGTAGTACAAGAATACGAAACAGAGATAGAATTAGCAGAAAGAAATGAATGCAGAAAAAAACATTCCCAAAATAAAGATCAAGGTAAGGCTCATGATAAATGAGATACCGAACAAGTTGGTGGAACAAAAAAAAAAAAAGAAAGTATATATTGAAAAGATTATATATATATATATATATATATATATATATATATATATATATTAATGGAATGAAGAAGTTCAGGTAGGAATTAGGAGAAAAGTTAGACTTAATATAAAATTTAAAGTATAAAAATAAAAAATAAATTGTAAGTAATTAAGAATCATCAAATTTAGAGTCGATAAGGGCGAATACTTTTAGAAAAAGGAGAAAAGCAATAACAACAACACTGACGAGAAGGAGGACGAGAAGATGTAGTAGTAGTAGTAGTAAGAATAAGATGAAGAAGAAGATGAAGAAGAAGAAAAAGAAGAAGAAATGAGATATCACCACATACTCAGAAAATCTCATGCAATTGTTTACTAACTTGAGTTTCAAATGTCAAACTTGTTAAAAGACTGTCTGAAGTCACTAATCAAAAGAAGATGACCCTTATCTTGCAATAGTAATCGCCAGTTTATGCATGTAGTTTCTTATTAGTGATATCAGTCTTTAACCGTAGATTTTTATTAAAACAAATCTAATACCTATACTAAATCATAGTTAAAATATAATAAGACCCATCAGTAGCTGAAGGACGAAGGACTAAAAGTAGAGGCCTCAGGCGTATTTGATGGAGTATATAATTCTCTTTGCACTTGAAGAAGACCGAAACCTGTCACAATCGAAGCATCGAAATAATAGCAATAAAGATGAGGTACAATAGTCAGAACAATTTAAATAGTGCAAATACTACCTCATCTCAGCAGTATAGACAAACACTGAAAAAATACACTCCTGATCAAAAATTTAAGACCACTTAAAAATCTTTAAAAATAATTTTTTTTTACAGATATATTTTAAACTCCTACCACTTAAGGTTACCAATACTACAATGTAAAAGGTTATGGAAACAAAAAGCTACATTCCAAACATTTTATTTAGAAATTTACATTTTTATAAAATGAGGCGATTTACGCATGATCAAAATTATAAGACCAGGGGTATAAATTGTTAGATCTATGGGAATTCCAATGTTTTTAGTTCAGTTAGAGATTAGCAATCACTGCGTAAAGGTGTTACCATGCCTAAAGCAAGCAAACTTACCAATGTTGAGCGTTCTCGAATTCTAGAATTCCATAAGCAAGGTTTGTCACAGCGGGCGATCACAGCTAAGGTAAATCGCAGTAAAACTGTGATTTGCAACTTTCTAAAGAACAGTTAGAATTATGGAAACGCAAAATCCTCTGGTAGGTTCCAAAAAATTTCTCCTGCATTGAGTAAGAGAATAAGACAGGTTGTTATGAAAGAGGGGGGCCTTTCTTCTAGTCAAATTAAGGCAGTCACAGTAACCATCAGATGACACTTACGGGAAAAAGGCATGGTAAATAAAAAGCGTAAACAAATTCCTCGGCTGCTTCCACGTCACAAGGTGGACCGCTTAAAGTTTGGTTGTGAATACCAAACATGGGACGAGAAGTGGAAGAAAGTCCTATTTTCTGATGAGAAAAAATTCAATCGAGATGGTCCTGATGGCTTCCAACAATATTGGCACAACAAAAACATCCCTCCTGAAATTTTCTCAACACGTCATAGTGGTGGAGGGTCCCTAATGGTATGGGGTGCTTTTTCTTACAGAGGGACGATGGAGCTCCAGGTGGTGCAGGGCTGTCAAATAGCGGCTGGTTATGTTAGCATGCTACAAAAGCATCATTGATGATGGAGGGCCATCGTTTGTGTGTGGATGGATGGTTATTCCAACAGAATAATGCTGCAATCCATGCTGCAAGACAGACCTTGACCTTTCTACAAGAAAATGGAGTCCATCTCTTGGGACATCCTGCATGCTCACCAGACTTGAACCCAATTGAAAATGTTTGAAGATGAATGACAAGAGATGTTTATCGAAATGAAAAAAAATATTCAACAAAAAATTAACTTTGTGAAGCCATCTTCAGAAGCTGGACCAACATCCCCCGCACATTAATGGAAACGCTTATTTCTAGCATGCCCGACAGAATTTTTGAAGTCATCAAAAGCAGTTGAGGTAGAACTCATTATTAAATTTGATTGTTGAAAGTTTTCATACACTTCTCATACATGTTTTGTACAATTTCGTAGAATTTTTGTCTCTGGTCTTAGAATTTTGATCGTGTGTAAATCGCCTCATTTTATAAAAATGTAAATTTCTAAATAAAATGTTTGGAACATATCTTTTTTTCCCATAACCTTTTAGATTGTAGTATTGGTAACCTTAAGTGGGAGGAGTTTAAAATCTACCCGTAAAAAAATATTTCTTTTTAAAGATTTTTAAGTGGTCTTAAAATTTTGATCAGGAGTGTATTGCTCAGTCTTGGCACTGAAAGAATACAAATATTGACATAAATCTTAGCCGTATATTCATTTTAAAATATGCCAGTAGTTTCGTGGACAATATATTAAATACTGAGTATTTAAAATTGTAATAATCCCTCTGGACCAGTAAGTATTTTTTGTAACTTGACTATTCATACTGACATATATATGAGATGTAAAATGGAGTAGTGTTAATGTTGTCATATTTGAGCGGAATCTGCTCTGTCCTGACTCACTAGGCTCGATAAAGTACAAAATTGTCTATGAATCCTTGTGGGGGACAACTTACGTTTTCTACATCAAACATCTACATTCCACAGGCGTGATGTGGCACACCTTTCACTCCTCTATTGCTAATTCCATGGAATATGCTCGGACAAAATAAATTCATTACTTCTGGCGGATCCTGGGCACAGTTGGTCAAATTTGCCTTGTGCCAAACACAACCGAAGTCACAACAATTTAAATTATTATCAGGTGGTTGATTTAAGTTTAGAAGAAAAAAGTGTTTTGTTTGTAAAATAAATGAAATTTCATTAATTTAACAGAATAACAAATTTGTAAGAAGTAAAAATGTTCAATTAGAAAATGTACGTAGTTAATAAATTTGTATGAGTTAAATATTCAAAGAGAATATGTACGTAGTTAAATGTTAAACCGAAATAACAGTAAAGAGTTAAATGAATCCAGTAGCAGAAAGTGTATATTTAGAAAGATCAACAGGTCACTAATAAAATCTGTGTTTCTTTCCTATTTTTTATGCCTGCGGAGAAAGTTAAAAGGAAGGTGAGACAATAATGGAAAATGGTACTGATCGAAATTAAATCTTGAGAGTCAGTTGAAGTATCTTGTTTTGTTTTTTTTTGAAGGCGTGTGAGTAAAGATAAAGGAAACTAGGATAAACGAATGTATATCGACTAGGCATGACAGTTTGAAGTTTATCCCTTACATTGTAAGGAGGTCCTTACCAAATTCATGCTTCCATCGGACTGTCTTTGGCCAATCAAGAGATGTGGATAAATATTTAGATCAGGTAATGTAATCGGCTCAAACTTAATACCCATTTTTTAGGTGTAAAGAAAATTTGACCGGGATCATAGTTCAAATCCTTTCCAATTAGAATCCAGAATTTTAATTTTCACACCGGTTGAGAAATTTGACCTGATCTGTTTTTTGTGTGTGTGGCTTTTTTATGTTTTTAGTTCTTCTGGTTTGATTTTTGCGCGTGCCAACCTAATTTTTTTTTTTCGTAAATTGTTAAAATTCATAAAAGATTAGTATCCTCTACATCCGTCAGTGTTAACATAATAGAACCTGATACGTCTCACATAGCAGCAAAACTTTTTTTATGTTCTGCAAAAGATCTGAAAAAATGATTGTTTGTAGCATATCTTGCTTTTAATAACTGTTGTCATCTTGCGAAATTTTATCTAACGTTTTTTAAATTCCATTTCAAATTTGACCCTTCTTTAAGGAGGAATGCCAAGTAGATATGAATGAGCATGTTTGATATCTTCTTCTCTGTTCTTTTAACCAAGGTCACAATGCTACCAAGGCTGCTCGAGACATTGCTGCTGTGTACAGAGATAAAATTCATCAAATCAGCCAATCAACGTTAAGCTGTATGCTAGACAAATGTCAGTCAGTTAAGTGCCATATATGATACACGCTGAAAGAGACATGACTAACTGATTATCCTGCAGTATGTTGCCATTATTTCTGCAATAAATTGGTTGCCAGTCAAGTCTATAGAATCCAATCTGACCTGTTATTTAACCTATAACTGGAGGGAGACGGATTAATACCTTTCCCAAAGGGTATTTTCGCGAAAATGAATGCAAGGAATTCAACTGGAATTGGAACTCGGCTCCCTGATATCCACTTGACCAAAACGCAAATGACTAACTGACTGAACAAATAAGCAGGCTCAAAAGATGCAATTTACCAGAAAAGACCTGACCAGAGAGACAATGCGATTATTCAACATGCCAAGACTCGATTCCCGTCCTTAGCATAAATGCGCATGCAATTAAATAGCTCGGTTGTGATTTTCAGCTACAATCAGCATCTGCTTTTTTTATTTTATGTGTCGCATCCCTTCAAGACATAGGCGATAATGACCGTTTTTATCCTTTAATGGTCTTAAAAAACTTTTAGTAATTGACCCAAACCCTCCTCTGCAATCCACTTTCTAAAGACCATCAAGTATGTCACGCGTTGCTTCCCCTCTTTCGTTCCCTCTATCCGCCCTATGAGTATTATATTATCCAAACCCATCTTCCTCATTACATATCCCCGAAATTTCAGCTGTTCCTTTCTTATTTTAAGTATGTTTCCTTTTCATTTTTATGCTATCTAAAAGCTTGTTTTTGCTTACATGCTTCAGTCCATAGTACTCAATATCATTCTGTAGACATTTCACCTGCTTCAAGCCTTTCCTTCATTTCCGATGAGATTGTCCAGTATTTGCAGCCATATAAAAGAACAGATATAAAATAACAGTCTAGTACTTTTTTCTCTGATTGCAACGAAATGTTTCTGTCTCTTAATACTCTGCTTAGCTTTTGAAATACATATTTCGCCATGCCACTACGTCTTCGGATCTCAGTTTCGCACTTTCCCTTCTCTGTTAGAACACTGATTTAGCCGTTTTAAAACTATTGCCTTTTTCGGTCGCTTTCTAGGAATTTGATGAGTGTCTCGGTCAACAACAATCCAGTGTTTGAAATGTGGTTTGATTCATTTTTTTCGCCTAAAAACCTAGTGATTTTTATCGTCGAAGCTTTGAAAAGTTAGTAGATAGTTGACAGAAGGTCGCAAAAAATGAAGGGGAAGACATTACTGAATGATTCTTCTGAACTATTGAGAAATAATAAGTATCAAAATAAATTGTAAAAAACGCATGAATCTATGTAACAACCTAATACAATTAAAAAAAAAATATTCCTAAGATGCTAATACTAATGGTTAAATTTTGGTATTTCTTTGCATTCATTGACAACGTAATGTCTGTTGACATTTATAAAATATCTTTAAAAACATTTTAAAGGAAACAAGATTCCTCATATCGACTGTTATCGCACTTTAGTGGTATGGAATGTCAACATCTTGGTGATGTTCATATTTTCTCTTCGCGATACATTTGTGTTCCATTTTAGTTGTTGCTGCTGTTGGCAGTCTTCAGTAACGTAATTTTATTTTTACTTGTTGACATTATGGGTTTCTGGTTCAGTATTTTCAGTCTTTGACAACTGACAATGTGTAATTCTCCATACAAATGTCATTCGTTTTATTCTGAAAAAAATAAAGAGGCAATTCAGCTGAAAGAATGACTGAAGTTATAGTGTAATTATGGAAGATGATAATACTTGCCTCCACGTTGCTAACATGATGCAACGTACAATACTAGGTTGGAAAGTTCTGCCACATTCACCATATTCTCCAGGGACTACCGTTCTTTTCGAATCCTTTCTAAAAATTTGTCAGTCTCTTAAGTCCTATACGTGATACACGCCTGGGCGATCATGTCTCGAAAGAGACATGACTGACTGGGCAGAAAGTTCTCCAGCAGTACAGTGCCATTACATTCTGCGGTAGATTGGTTGTAAACCTAGACTATAAAACCCAAAGTGTCTTGTTATTTAACCCATAACTGGTGGGAAGAGATGGATTAATACCTTTCCCAAGGGTATTTTCGCGTAAGTGAATGCAACGAATTCAACGGGAATTCGAACTTGGCTCCCCGATTTCTCGTTCCGAGACGATATCCACTGACCCACGACGCACAACATTTACATTCACTTGCGTTCAGTTACGCACAAATACCCCTGGGAAAAGTCTTGTACCGTCTCTTCCCTCCAGTTATGGGTTAAATAATAGGGAAGACTAAATTCTTTGGCTGGCAACAAATCTACCGCAGAAAGTAATGGCAACCTACTGCGGGATAATCTTCTGCCCAGTCAGTCATGTCTCTTTCGAGGCGTGATCGCCCAAAGCGTGTATCACGTATGGCACGTAACTGACTGACAGTCTAACAATTTGAGTGTGTTTTCGTTTAACAACAATATGGACCTTAAAACGTGGCTTGAATTTTATCAACAAAAACATAATGGTTTCTATTATCGAGACATTGAACAGTTAGGGGATCGTTGACAGGAGGTCGTAAACAATGAAGCGGAATACATTGTTAAATCAATCGTCTGAACTATTTATAAGAAATATTAAAAGAAATTATTAAAAATGAACTCTCATATTCTAATATAAAGTCGTTCCCTCCAAATCGACATAATTTAAAATCTGAATATCTGAGTAACTACTTGTTTTAGACAAATGAAACTAAACAGGTTTCATGTTGAACAATAAAATATTTATTTACCGAAATTCGAGCAATATATTCAAAGGGAATTAGATTTATTGACAGATTTCATAAAGCTACACAAATGTTCTATAAGCGCAAAAACATGTGACACGACACACGTCAAGCCGGTAATCCAGACCCTGCAAAACACGCTGTAGCATGACTTGCGTATCATTTTTCAGCACCCCAGTAATTCTCTGCATAAATTTCTCTAGACTTTTAAGAATAGAGAGAGATAGAGACGAGTTTTTACACATAGCTAAATGGCAAAAAATCAGGTGTCAATTCAGGTGAACGTGGTAGCAATTTCAACAGCAAGTTGTCATTATCACTGACACGCCTGATGTATCTTCTTGAAAAATTCTGACTGTGATAAGTAGGCACATTCAAATTTGTTAGTTTTTAAACATTTTGTTAATATTTAAGATCAATTTAGCGAGAACCGCCTATGCTATTAGACTAAAAATTGATGTCAATTTTTGTTGGACACATGTCATTATGAATAACATTCTTATTATCTGAGAGAAAATGAACTCGTAAATGTCATACTAACATTACTAAACGACATATCTCTGCTATAGTCATTAAATCATCTTCAACATTTTCACCTCGACAAATGTGAGAAGACGTTCGCTTTAAAAGATATAAAAGCCAATGAAATGTTAAAAAAAACCGCAAAAAATTCTCTCACCAGCATATGACATTGTCTTCAACTAATAATATATCTTATCTATATTTCGGAGATAAACTATTGTAATTAATTCCATTTTTTTCATTGTTCGGACTTTTGCCCTCATCACCTACAACATCTGCCAATATTTCTGAGATGTGGTATTGTAGCCATTTACATTATTTACATTGTTCTTACTGTTGTACTCATCTTGGTTGCCATATTGATCTTCAATATATGTCTATATTTATGAAAATATGTGACGTCATAGAACCGCACTGCAAATTTGCGAACTGCGTTTGTTATTTTTGGTAACTATTGCCGTTGCCTAGCAGAGGTTTACGTCAACACAAAACAAAATCGTCGGTGATGGTGGATGTTATTGTGTTACTGTCTTAATAACCTCTCTGAAGATGACTCATGTGAGCCGAAAGCTTAGAACCAAATTAATAAAAAATTATCCAAATTTGGAGAATTTTTGTCTTTATTTTCAACTGAAATTAAAGCCAAAATACGACGTTTGGAACAGCGCATGATTAAACATAATAGACATTCATTGTCTTTTATATTTAACAGTATATGTTTAGAAAATTTTGAAATGAAATATTGTGACTATTTAAATTATTTACATTGTTGGGACTTACCTTGTTGTTCGTATCTTTGTTGCCATATTCATCTTCAATGCCTATATTTCTGAGATTAAGTATTGTAACTATTTAAATTATATTGATCGGACTTTTGTTCTTATCATTTGTTGCCTTATTCACCTTCAATATATGTCTATATTTCTGAGATTAATTGTTGTAATTATTTTGCATTGTTCGGGCTTTTGGCCTCATCTTTTTTGCCATATTCACATTTTGGCAAATGAAGAGGTATTTTAAACTATACTCTTACTTTTTTCAGATAGTCCCTGCCTCTTTTAAAAGTGTTAATATCATTTATCTCCCTTTAACCCAACTCTCTAAATTATTTTTATATTGAACTTACACCTGTTTGGGACAAGTCATTAGATTTAACCAATATTTTTATCCACTGCTACATGTATCAGTGATGGCATTGGTGTATGCATTTTGGGGACTTATAAGCCTAATTTCTCAGTCACCGCTCATCCAAGCTTACAGAACCTAGTATGCGCAGTTGTTCAGTTATTGACCAAGTTCGATGTTCATTAACACTGGTGATCGTACGGGAAACGGTGTTTTAGGTGTTATGGCTGTAACGCCTATTTGAAGATAGATATTTTATAAATGTCAAACGTAAGCTTTCTTGGCTACTATGTGATTAAATGCTAAATGATTTTTATACTGAAACGGCTAATATTATCTTTACCGGGACTATCAAATGGCAAGAAAACTCATGCGAAAGTCTTTTTAGCTACAGCGCAAAATCAAAATCTAACAATTTGTTGCGGCATTTGTCTATATTTCTGAGATGTGGCAGCATTTACAGTATTTGTATGTTTGGGACTATTGTCCTCATCTTTGTTGCCATTTGTACGACGTTTAATAATAGATCATTCTATTTGTCTATATGTCTGAGATGAGATAGTATTTACAGTATTTACATTATTCGGACTATTGTCCTCATCTTTGTTGCCATTTGTACGACGTTTAATAATAGATCATTCTATTTGTCTATATTTCTGAGATGAGGGAGTATTTACAGTATTTACATTATTCGGACTATTGTCCTAATCGTTATTGTCATTTTTACGTCTATATCCATTGGGCCATGTGAATATAGACGTTGGTTAGTTCCTGACTTGACTCTTAGAGTTGTGAGTTCAATACCAGGCAACAGCAGTGGTGAACAGGTTACTTGCAGGATTAAAAGGAGAAAACTCATGATTTCCAATCGTGGCATTAATACTACGCAAGGAATGAGAATGATATACTCCAGTGATTGTAATAAAGAGTTCAGTTTAAAATTTCTAGCCCCTGAAGAAGACCGGAGCGTACAACGGCCAAAACGTCGTATAAATAGTAACAAAGATGAGGACAATAGTCCGAATAATGTAAATACTGTAATTTATTTCGGTGTAAAATTCTAAAAAAATATAATGAAATAAAAACTGATAAGCCGTTTATGGCGTACTTCCAGAAACTTCTGACTACTTAGTTCCATGTGGCTCACATCTGACGCCAACATAATATATTCCAAAATATATGGTAAGTACAACATATATGTGAGAAGTACAGCTATAAGACCTACTACAGAAGAAAGGACAACAAATAAACTGCATGAAAACCAAATGTATGGTCATCGGCAAACAGAGGAGCCCAAAATGTCAAATACAGCTGGGGTAGACTAAAATCATGCAAGTACAAAATTTAAATACCAGGAAAGTGTTCTGACAGAAGACAGAAAGTGCGACATAGAGATCCGAAGAGCGAATTGGCATGGGGAACGACGCATTCCAGAAGAGTGCTGAGAGACAGGAAAATTTCGTTGGAAACAAAGAGAGTACTGGATTGCTATCTGACGTCAGTTCTTCAGTATGGCAGTGAATGCTGGACAATAGTATCAGAGATGAAGGAAAAAGTTGAAGCAACTGAAATGTAGTTCTACAGAAGAATGCTGCTGATATAGTATTTGAGCAATGATGAGGTTTCAGAAAGGATGGAAACGAAAAGGAAATTAATACTGAGCATCAGAAAGCGACAGCTAAAGTTCTTGGGACATGTAATGAGGAAGGAAGGATTTGACAATCGAATGCTCACAGGTCAGATAAAAAGAAAGTGAGACAGGGGAAAGCAGCACAACACTCCCTAATCCTAGTTGAAGTTATGCTAGGCGGCATCATCGACAGAAATATTCTGAACAACATAAGATACACAGATGATGCAGTGCTGATAGCAGACTCGGACAGGAAACTACAAGACCTCCTACAGAAGGTAGCTGAGAAGAGTAAAAAGAAAGGACTACAAATAAACTACAAGAAAACCGAATGCATGATCATCAGCAAACAGAGGAGCCCAAAATGTCAAATACAGCTGGGGTAGACTAAAATCATGCAAGTACAAAATTTAAATACCAGGAAAGTGTTCTAACAGATGACGGAAAGTGCGACACAGAGATCCGAAGGCGAATTGCCATGGCGAATGTAGCATTCCAGATGTTGTAAAAAAAATTTTGCTAAAAACTAAGAAAAGAGTACTGGATGGCTATGTAATGTCCCTTTTTTAATATAGTAGTGAATGCTGGACAATATCATTGAAAATGAAGGAAATATTTGAAGCAATTAAAATTTGGTTCTACAGAAGGATGCTGCGGATCTCATGGATCGAGCATGAGAGCAATGATGAGGTTTCGAAAAGGATACAAACGAAAAAGAAATTAATACTGAGCATCAGGAAGAGACAGCTAAAGTTCCTGGGACATGCAATGAGAAAGGAGGTCTTAGAGAACCTGCTATTTACAGGCCGGATAAAGGGAAAAAGAGACAAGGGAAAGCAGCGGATAATATATTTGAAGGGCCTGAGCAGGTGGATGGCGGAATGATGGTTGCGTGGTGCAACAGGAGAAAGCGAGTTAAGAGCCACCAGTGATAGTGAGATGGAGAAAGCCATGATCACCTACGTCCTGAAAAGACAGGGCATAAAGAAGAAGAACAACAACTTACAAACGGATAAAGTTGTTAGGAAATAAAGAAAAGTATGTGAGATCTAATGAAAATATATTTTTTGAATTGTCTACTTCCAATCAATCAGAGATATATAAAAGACAAAATAAGTCGTAGATAATTATCAGAAACATTTTGTGAAAAAAATTCATGCCAGTTAACCAAACACTCACAGTTGATGCAATTATTTCAGTCAATTTGTTCTAAAGATTAGATCAATAAAAGGGACGTATAATTGAATTAGAAAATCTGTCTTCTCAAAAATTAAGATATCTTTGTGTGTGTAAAGATACAATATAAACCTCAAATACCATTCTAGCAAAGCAAGAAAAGTGCTATTTATATTCTCAATCGAGTCGGCGTGCACTAGAAACTAAGAAAAGCCCGTTGAATGCTCACAAATAAAATAAAGGCGGAAATAAATGACACGTCGAGAAACGAACAGCCGGTATATTCCGTTGTTTATTCAGGGATTCGTTTGCACGGTTTCCCTTGTAGCATTCTCTACCGGCTTTTTTTGTTTCTTGTCA
>JBBBDQ010000347.1:2522500-2590000 GCA_037127315.1 Ascarosepion bandense
TTCATCTTTTTTTAGTCGATTATTTGCCACTCATTAACCTTCAGACAATTTCGTTAATAAGCTTTATCAGTACGTTGTTTAGAAACTTTAGAAGTGTTTTAAATGTTCACTTTGCTCTTTATTAGATGTAAAATCAGCCAATTGTAGTTCATAGTCTTCAATCTTTCGAAGCGTTTTGCAATTTTAACCTGCTCGTGAGTTGATGTACAATCAAGCAACTCTAGTTCGTTGTTTACAAATTTTAGACGAGTCTTTAAAATTTACACTGTCCTTTCTTGGATATACAATCAGTCAACTGCAGAAAGTCGTTCTCAAGACTTTAAAGTTTCTTTCAAGTTTACTCGTTATTAGATATGCAAACACCGAAATACCTAACCATACCGGCCATAATTATTAGACCCTCCCAGTGTTTTAAAAAATGATGTATTTCATACTAGTTTTTAGTATTTATTGCCAAGTGGATAATTCTAAATGAAAATAGAATGGTTCTTTTGCTAAGACTAACATGTGCATCAAATGAATTTATGAATATTTTATAATTACCTATATGACATCTTCATCTATGAAAGAATGAAGAAAATTTAAGGTGATTCAGACAAGTTCATCTTTGCATACTTACCTTGTAAAATTTTGCAAAGTAATAATAACAAAAGAACCATTCTATTTTCATTTAGAATTATCCACTTAGTAATAAATACTAAAAACAGTATGAAATACATAATTTCTTATAACAGATTGGGGTGACCTAATAATTATGACCGATAGTGTATAATATTACATAAAGTTTGACACACTTTTCTTGGTTTCTATCGAAAGGCTTATCTCTCTTATTACTTTGTTTTTGCTTTTAGAAATTTCACCGCCGCTTTGGATTTCTGTAACAATTTATCTGTTGACTTTTAAAACATTGTGGAATTAAATTTTTGTTTTTTTTTATTTTCACATGTGAAAATAGCTTGCCCATCTTAGCTTGTCTTGCTGATTAACGGCCAAAGATTCAGTCTTATTACAGTTGAAATTTATTCATACACTCGAAGGATAGTCCTATCTTAAAAATTAGTGAGATAATTTTTTTTTTTTTTAATCATTTCACCCCGAGCAAGGCAGAAACGCCACTGATGTGCAGGGGGTTACATAAATGTAGAAAGATTAATTAGAAAAGAGTGAGGACTACAAGCTAGTTAGAAAGGAACAATAGAAAGCTGAGAAAGCAGGTGCAATGACAGATACATGGGCGGAGAGAACGTGAAGATTATGAAGGGGAGAGAGCTAGAGTCCAGTGGTTAGTAGGTGAGTATTAACTTTGCTTTTAAATTTCTGGAGGTCGTAGCTGTCAGGAAAGCAAGAATACGGGAGTGAGTTCCACAGGCGGGAAGTGCGAGAGAGGAAGCTGCAGGAGTAGAATTGTCGTCTGCGTTTGGCTAACCTGACTGTGAATGGGTGGGACCCAGTTGCCAGTCTTGTTGCACGGGTAAACACCTGTTGAGGAGGCATCAGTGACTTAAGCTCATCCGAGCAGAAGCCATGAAAGTATTTATAGAAGAGACAGAGGGAGGCCACATATCGACGATGGGAAAGTGGCTGCAGACGAGTCGCCAGATCAGTACCTATCACATTACAGACTCTCCTTTGGAGCTTGTCAAGAACACTGAAGAGAACGGCAGGGGCACCTGACCATAAATGGCAGCAGTACTCCATGCACGGACGGATGGTTGGTTGATGGCGTGTTGTATTTTCTCTCTTACTAATGCATCAGATAATAATTCTTTCTCTTAGCTTATTATTCATGTTGATTATTCTTTCTTTTCCCTTATTATCAATGATGATGGTTATTCTTTCTCTTCGCTTATTATAAATATTGATGGTTATTTATTTTCTTGCCTATTATTAGTGTTTGTGGTTATATTTTCTACATATTTAATGTTAATATTGTTTGTTATTCTTTCTTCCCGCTTACTATGAATGTCGATGCGTATTTTTTCTTCTTGCTTATAATTAATATTGATGGTTATTCTTTTTATTAAGTTATTAATTATGTTGATAGGTATTCTTTCCCTTCACTTATTATTAATGTTGATGGTTAATTTTTCTTCTCAATTGTAATTAATGTTGATGACTATTCTTGCTTTACGTTTATTAATAATGTTGATGGTTATTTGTTCTTTGGGCCTATTATTAACTAGCAATATAGCCCGAGGTTGCTCGTGTGTAATGAAAAAGGTAAAACTGATCCATGGTACTGGAGCTCAGACTCTTTGGACGTTGGCATGAAAGACTAAAAAGCAACAATTGTTTCCAGTTAAATCAAAAATGTAGACTGAAAGAAAAATGAATGGATATAAGTCAAATTTTGAAATCCTGATATTTTCAAGAAAATCGGTTCAGCCGTTTCGGAGTCTATAGGTAACGGACACACACACACACACACACACACACACACACACATACACACACAGACAAAGATCCATTTATAAATAAGTTTAGATGTTGACGGTTATTTTATCTTGTCGCTTATCATTAATGTTAAAAGTTATTCTTTCTATTCATTTATTAATTATGGTAATAGTTATTCTTTCTGTTCGCTTATTGTTAATGTTGATGGTTATTCTTTCTTACTCTTTATTATTAATGCCGATGGGTATTTTTCCTTCTCGCTTGTTATTAATATTGATGGTTATCCGTTCATAACGCTTTTTATTAATGTTGATGATTATACTTTCTATTCGCTTATTAATAATGTTGATGGTCATTATTTTTTTCACTTGTTATTAATGTTGATGGTTATTAATTTTCACTTATAATCTTTGTTGATGGTTATTCTTCGTTATTTTTAGGATTGTGTTTCTGATTCCTCCCTAAAGTCTACTTCAACACTGTACGTCTAAGTTCTCATCCTGAACTCTGAATGTTTTGACCCTAATTATTTACTTTGTATCCTTCTCCACTATGATTAGATATTTTAGCTTATCGCCCTGTAGATATCCATCCCACATTTTTAACGGAGGAGCTTTATCATTTGTTTCGGTTTAGAATTTGGTTTCCAGTTCTTGCAACTCAGTGCTTCTGATGACTCCATCTGAAATCTGAAAATTTATTCAGCTATTATTATTATTTTTACCTTTCCCAATATGGTGTCAATAGATTTGGCTGTCGGCCAAATCGCATTCCTCCCCAGTCTATTGGACAAGAGTATTTTCCTACAATAAAATTGTTTTCCATTACCTTCAACTCTGTACTTCTGATGTCATCACCTGAAATCAGAAATTTTCTTCGGTAATTATTTCTATTTTTACCTTTCCCAGTAGCTGTAGATAGGTTGTCAATCGTCCGGTTCACATTCCTCCCCAGTCTATTGGACAAGAGTATAGGTTTATCCCTTTTTTCCTACATATGACTAGGTTTCCATTTCCTTCAACTCTGTACTTCTGATGTCTTCACCTGAAATCAGAAGCTTTCTTCTGTAATTAATTTCTATTTTTACCTTTCCCAATGACTGTAGATACGGTTCACATTTCTCCCCAGCGATAGAGATTTTGATGACAGTGATGTACGTTTCTTGTGAGTGAAGATGACCATTCTTCTTCACGCATTACTGCTAGGTATTATGGGCGAAGATGGCTAATCAGGCCAATTTGTGCTCTGAATTTTCTGCTGCAGAATATCTGGCTTGGAAAGGGAATTTGACCTGTCCTTTCAGTGTTGTCGCTTTTGCTGCAGTTCTTGAATTCTTTGCGATTTGAAGTCTGCTACACCTGTTTTGACTGAGGTATGCCAGTCAGGGGAATCTTGTGTAGCCTTTTCCCAGAAGGTAAGGGGATATTGCAATGTTTCAGGAATGTCTTGAGGGTGTCCTTGAAGTGTTTCCTCTGTCCACCATGAGATCGCTTGAGTTCCTTGAGCTCTCCGTAGAAGAGAAGCTTCTTGGGTGGTTGTCTTCTATGCGATGTACATGACCGGGAGTGCATTGAATAATGAGTAACTTATCTCATTAAGTATCTAATTGACAACATCCATATTATATATAAATAATAATAATAATAATAATAATAATAATAATAATAATAATAATAATATTCAGTAAGTCTTGTGAGTGTCAAATTTTTCAAACTTCTGATGATATGTAATAGTGTCCTTTTTCGTTTCTGTTTTTCATACATCATTGTCTTACTTAAATGTTCAGTCAATGTTCAGTCAATAGTATTCTCAGCATCCTTCTATAGAACCAAATCTTTGTCAGAAATTTCTTCTATTATTAGATGGTTCTGATACTAACTATCGTTCTTTAAGTAAAACATAAAACATAAAATCTAATTAAAAGTAAGTAACATCTGACAAATACTCGTCGTATGCAGTATCCTGCGACGTAGGCTTAGTCAATAGCCGTAGACCAATAGTCGTATGGACTTAGATCTCTAATGGTAGACCTCTAGTCGAAAACCTCTGGACGTAAACCTGTAAACCTCTAGTCCTATAGACGTATGGATGTAGACCTCTATACCTCTGGACGTAGACCAATAGACCTCTATTTTTGTCTGTATTTATATCTGACACGAATCATTCACATTACTTTTAAGGGAGTTGATTGACCAGGATAAATCTCCAATACAGATACCAAATGCTGAACTTTATGAACAAAAAACTAACGTTATTCCTGTGGTAGGAGTGTTGGTATAGTTAGCATTTTGTGTTGGTAATACACAACGTAAAGTTTAATGCACATTTATTGCTCCAGCATCTGCCGCAATACCATATATACACTTTCGGGACGAAAACCGAACTGCGCTCGTCAGTATGGAATATATTGCTCTCTTTTATGAAAACGCACGGCCACATATAGCACGAATAAAAGAGGGAAACAGAGATGAATCTCAGTTTATATGCTTTTATGCACCCGCTATTGAATGGCAATAATGGATCATAATTTTGGCAAAGGCTTTATGTAGTAAGTAATCTCTAAGGAAAACTATATTCAAGTCAGTCAGTCAGTTAAGTGCCATACGTGATACACACTTGGGCGATCATGTCGCTTTCGAGACATGACTGACTGGGCAGAAGATTATCCCGCTGCAGACTGCCACCACTAGAGACTGGTTGCCAACCAAGGCTATAGAACCCAATCTGTCTTGTTATTTAACCCATAACTAGAAGGAAGAGACGTATTAATATCTATCTCAAGCGTATTTGCTCGTTAGTGAATGTAAGGATTTCAACTGGAATTCGAACACGGCTCCCCTATTTCTCGTTCCGAGCCGATATATATTGCACTACAACTCACACTCTTATATTCAAGAGCTATTATAGAGAAAAATATATATTCAAGATCTAGTAGAAAAAACTGCGGGATTTCTCAAAAACTTCTTATCATAAGTGACGAAAAGGCACTGTCAATTATGGTGAATCTTCGACACCCGTTCGCATCAGAGCATCTGCAACCTCATTCTCGCCCTTATTTTCTGTTCCCTTTCTCTTTGCTGATACAAGCAATGGCGGTGATGACTGTGAATTTTATTAAAAAGAAACTTGTGAAAAAATTGTGACGCATATTCATGTTCTGTTAAGACTCAACAGCGACATTCTAAATAATTCTCAATGTAAGTAAATTACATTTTCTTTTAATATATGTGACATTATTTTAATCGAATATATGGTTGACAAATGCGTTTGATAAACTGTTAAGTATACGTTACTTTTTGTATTCATAGGTATTTCTTTGTAAATTTCTGTAAGTTTCTCCAATATAATTCTAAAGAACAACTATGACAATATATTTTATATATACGTGTTTTAAAATTAATATTGTCGTGGATATTTTGCAGATATATTCTTAGTTATATCTGAATATTTACACACACACACAAATGTGAAACAAAATTTGATAGCTAGCTAGCTAGTTAGATAGATAGATAGATAGATAGATAGATAGATAGAGACTCAGATAGATAGATAGATAGATAGATAGATAGATAGATAGATAGATAGATAGATAATGAACAGACTGAGATAGCTAGATAGCTAGCTAGCTAGATAGATAGATAGATAGATAGATAGATAGATAGAAACAGACTCAGATATATATATATGTATATATGTATATATATATATATATATAGATAGATAGATAGATAGATAGATAGATAGATAGATAGATAGATAGATAGATAGAAAGAAAGAAAGAAAGAACCAGACTCAGATAGATAGATAGATAGATAGATAGATAGATAGATAGATAGATAGATAGATAGGAGGAATCGCATCGCAAGTAATTTTTTCCCACTCTCCCGAATATTGTAATTGATATTGTTTTTAATAATCGTGTGGCCCCAAGCAAGGCATTTTACTGCTACTGTTGTGCAGGCGGTTACATAGGAGGACTGTTATGAGAAGTAGTGACAGGTTACAGGGGGTGTCAGGAAGAGAGTAGGAGAAGGAAGAGAATACTGATGAGAGTGGAGTGGACGAAGAAAGGAGCATGAGAGAAAGGATGTAAGTTAGTGAGACAGGGGATGGCTTTTGACTTTACATTTGAATTCTTGAAGATTGTAGCTGTCGGGAAAGCAAGTATGCGGAAGGGAATTCCACAGGCGGGAAGTGAGAGAAAAGAAGCTGGGGGAGTAGAATTTGCGTTTACAATTTATTATTTTCACATTAAAAGAGTGGGACCTAGTTGATAATCTTGTGGTCCGATGAAATTCAGATATAGGGGTTCCAGTGAGCCGTAAAAGTATTTGTGGAAGAGAGACAGAGAAGCTACGTCGGTGAGAAAGTGACTGTATCTTAGCTGCCAAATTGGAATAGATCACATTACAGATTCTCCGTTGGATTTAGTCAAGGACACCTAAATGGATAGCAGGAGCACCCGACCAGATATGGCCGCAACATTCAATGCACGGGCGGATGGTAGAGTTGTATATGTGCAGGATTGTTTCGAACGGGAAAAACTTCCTGGCTCTACACAGAGAAGCGACTTACTTAGCAGCGGATTTAGCTATAGATTCTATATAGTTATTACACTTTAGGTCTGATGTGAGAGTTAATCCGAGGAGGCGCAGACTTTTACTTTCAGGGAGAGAAGCCTGCTCCATGTTTATGGGCGGGATGAATGATTGTCTGTGATGGTTAATAGATAGCAGCTTCGTTTTGGAAGCATTAGTATTTACGAGCCATTTCTTACCCCAGTCCATCACGGAGTGGAGGTCCTTTTCAAGAGCGAGGTTTCCTTTGTCAGCCTCAGCAGATTTTTGATCGAGACGAGAGTAAACCGTAGTGTTGTCAGCGTATATGCCTACTTAGGATCTTGTTACATCGGGGAAATCGTTAATATATATAAAGAAAAGCGTAAGACCTAGAATAGAGCCTTGAGGGCCACCCGCATTCATGTGATAGTATTAGGAGACTTGTCCGTTCAATACTACATTCATTGTACGATTTGAAAGGAATGACTGGATTAAGTCAAACAACTGTTTCGCATGTTTTTCCACCTGAATCCATCCTGCATATATACAAGTCAACCATCCGTCCGTGCATGGAGTACTGCTGCCATTTATGGTCAGGTGCCCCTGCCGTTCTCCTCAGTGTTCTTGACAAGCTCCAAAGGAGAGTCTGTAATGTGATAGGTACTGATCTGGCGACTCGTCTGCAGCCACTTTCCCATCGTTGAAATGTGGCCTCCCTCTGTCTGTTCTATAAATACTTTCATGGCTTCTGCTCGGATGAGCTTAAGTCACTGATGCCTCCTCAACAGGTGTTTACCCGTGCAACCAGACTGGCAACTGGGTCCCACCCATTCACAGTCAGGTTAGCCAAACGCAGACGAAAATTCTACTCCTGCAGCTTCCTCTCTCGCACTTCCCGCCTGTGGAACTCACTCCCGTATTCTTGCTTTCCTGACGGCTACGACCTCCAGAAATTTAAAAGCAAAGTTAATACTCACCTACTAACCACTGGACTCTAGCTCTCTCCCCTCCCCTGTATAATCTTCACGTTCTCTCCGCCCATGTATCTGTCATTGCACCTGCTTTCTCAGCTTTCTATTGTTCCTTTCTAACTAGCTTGTACTCCTCACTCTTTTCTAATTAATCCTTCTACATTTATGTAACCCCCTGCACGTCAGTGGCGTTTCTGACTTGCTCGGGGTGAAATGATTAAAAAAAAAAAAAAAATAACCGGACAATTGTTTGACTGGCATGCTGGCCTTCTATGTTTGCATAAAAGGCCAGCATGCCAGACTCTGTCAAACGCTTTTGAGATGTGAAGGGCAACAGTTCGAGCTTCGCCGTTCTTATCCAAGGACTAGTGTATATACTCAGTGATGGTCGTGTGCATATCAGCAGTAGACTTGGTGAAGCGGAAACCATACTGTTTGTCAGAGAAGAGTCTGTGGACTGAGAGATGTTATACCACCTAGGTTTGATGATGGCTTCGAACGCTTTGCCAAAGATCGGTAGAAGGCTGGTAAGGCGATAATTAGCGGAGTTAAAGTTTTCTACAGTATTTTTATATATAGGAAACACGGAGGTGGATTTCCAGCAGGCAGGAAGGCAAGAAGCAGAGAGGCAGTAGTTATAAAGTTTAGAAAGAACAGAAGAGAGTTCAGGAGCATATTTCTTTAGGACAATGATTGGTATTCCGTTGCCACCGCTCGCCTTATGGTGATCCATCTTAGAAGTTATTTTGGAGACCACAGAGGGATTTCGTTATCTTATGTATTGAAGACTATTCGCGACGGGCAAGCCAGCCCGGTTGTCCAGAAGCACCTCAGGATTGAGACTAGTGAGATCGGGAAAACTTAGTTGTATTGGGCTTTTGGATGCTTAGCCTGACTGGCAATGCCCACTTCTGTCTGACTCTTGAGATGGTGTATATTTTTGCAAATTCCGCTGTCGTTCTGTTCGGAGTTGGTCGCATTTAATTTAGTGTTACCTATTTGACCTTACAGCCATTGATAGCCCTACAAGTGTTGGATCAGCAAAAAGATTCTCGGAATAAATTTAATGAATAAAATTCGAAATTAGAAAAGCTAAACTGTATCACTACCCAGATATGATATTATCTAGTAACGATATTTTTCCAAATTATGTTGAATTGTCAAAACATTCCTTTTTATTCTAGGCTTTTAAATACAGCTACAATGTTTATAGGCATATTCATATTTTATGAATGTTTATGATATTAATAAAGTATGACAAGATAAGAACAAATGTATCATATTAATATCATTATTTCTTTATTGTTATCTCAACTTCAAATATTTAACTTAGAAGTAAAATAAAACACAGAATACATATTTTTTAAACTGATCGCTAAATACTTCCTAAAAACTAAAAGTTTTCAATAGGAATACAATAAAACCGAGTTATAACTGTATTAGCAATTTAGAAAATTTCATAAAGAAACAAAACTCTAGAAATGTAAAAAGCATCGTAGAAAACAAGACCATTACAAAGAATGTAACTGCAGGGACAAAAATAAATGTCCACTTCCTTAGCTTTGTAATACAAACGAAGCCATTTACAAAACAAAGTACATAACTTAAATGGTGAAAACGAAACATATTCGGAATTAACCAAAGATACATTTAAAAACAGATGGTTCAATCACAGGTCTAGATTTAAACCAGGTATTTTTTAATAATTGTACAAAATTAGCTAGCCACAAGTGGAAATTGAAATTAAAATATGGGAAAAAACAGACATGATGTGGACTACAGTGAAAACAGCCAAGTCTTACAACGGTGTCAAAATGTGTAGATTGTGCCAGGAAGAAACGTTAGCTATTATGTTGTTCCCAAGCAAAAATAAATTATTGAATGAAAGAACAGAAATTATGACTAAGTATAACCATAACATAAAATACATATTAGCGTCAAACAACCATGGAGGAAAACGTTATAACTTCTAAATTTGAAAAATGCGCGTTTGAAAAAATCCCCATTAAGCAATCGTTTAAAAAAACGGTAAAATCTGTTATTGCAAATCTCCTGAAGACCCCACATGGAAGAAACCTAGGTCACGTAACAACTCGTTTACAAATGAAGTATATTCAAAAGTTCTACAATATAATTGTATTGAACAATTTTTCATACAATTGTGTACTGGTCTAATTTTATTATGAGAAAATCTAAGTAATTCAATATCTACGGATCCTGACAAAGCGAACCTAGCTGTTAAACTTAAAATGACCTCTAATCTGTGGTGTATTGAGGTAAGAAATGGCTGGTAAATTATACTGCTTCTAAAACGAAGCTATTATCTGTTAACCACCAAAGACAATCGATCCTACCCTCTATCAGCATGGACCAGACTTGTCTTCTTGAAAGCAAAACACTGAGCTTCCTCGACCTAACTCTCTCAGCCTACCTCAAGTGGATTGACTACATCGAATCCATAGCTAAATCTGCTGCTAGGAAGGTTAGGTCACTGTGCAGGGCCAGGAAGTTTTCCTCGTTTAAATCCATTTTGCATATATATAAATCTATCATACCCCTGCTGTCACATCTTCTCGGGTGTTCCTGCCATTCATCTTGGTGTTCTTAACAAAATCCAACGAAGAATCTGCAATGTGATTGATCCCGACCTGGTAGCCAAGCTTCAGTTACTTTCTCACTTACGTAATGTGGCTTTCCTCTGTCTCTTTTACAAATACTTTCATGGCTTCTGCTCTGATGAGCTTACCTCCCTAGTGCCCCCTCTGCATGAATTTACTCAAGCTACTAGACTAACATCTAAGTCCACTCTTTTACAGTGAAACCAATAAAATATAACCGCAAATTTTACCCTGGCAGGCATCTTTTCTCAATTTATTCTCCCGAGGAATTCCCATCCGTATAGTTGCTTCCCTGACAACTACAATCATCAAAAATTAAATGTACGGTCAACAGCCATCTCCTATTCTTTAACTCGCATCCTTTCCCGCAGGTTATTTTCCTCGTTTACAATGCTCTCAACAGCTCTCTTTACACCAGTGTTCTCATCCTTCTCTTCGCCTTAAAACTTGTTCCTCTTTGTCATCACTATCCTCTTATGTTACTATCTGCGCACCATTCGCGGTATTGCCTTGCTTGGGGGGAATGAACAATTAATATAAATATATATATATATATATAGTCATCCGTAGACACATATGTTTCGCTTTATTACAGATCATCAGTACGGTTAGACATCCGATTGCTTTTAACCAGGATTAAAACCCGACAGAATTTGCGTCAGTCGGCGATTCTAGCACTGAGCTATGGACGCTCGGTAGAAGGATGCATATTTTTAGCGTGTGATGTATCATACGCTAGTAGCAGAGTGCTCTAATTCATTACTGAATGAGCGATGTGACAACATATATATATATATATATAGATATAGATATATATGTATGTGTGCGTGTGTGTGTGTGTGTGTGTGTTGTGGCCTGTTAGGGTCAGGAAGAAAGACACGAAAAAGAGAAGGTACGTTGAACCAGTGCATTGGAATAACAGAACTTACCTACAAAAAATGTGTTATCAGAAAGCAGATGGAATTGTCCGTCCGAACTGTGTCTCGACTGCCTCCATTAGGAATTCTTGCAGGTGTTGAATTTATGAAGGAGGAAGAGATCATTCCAATGAAGAGATGGCAACATAACAATATATATATATATATAACTGTACATTTATCTTTAAACACGTCTCGAAAAACCCACCGAGTATAAACGCGGAGAGGAAAAAATGGAAACAAAAAAAAGAAACGAACTAAGCACTTGAACATTATGTAACGCCTCTGTACCGGCTGGCAGTCCCAGGTGACGACTCAACCTGGCTGGCCGTCTGTCTAATGTGACGCTGGTTCTCGATGACGGTCGTGACGTTCCCAGATGTGACACTGCCACCCGGTCGCGGCTATCCTGTCCAATGACGTCGCCACAAAAGCTGGGTTACAGGACGTCTTTTGCAACAACGGACCACTGTCCCACGTTGTGATTAGATCCCAGAAGTCTTGTCGTGCAATTTCAGTAGTCGTCCCTTTTAGCTAGTCTGGACACTGGTGTACACTTGTGGGTTGAAAAAAAAAATAAACACGGCACTAAAAAAAAAAAATTAATAAAATAAATGAACGAAGTCGAACACGCCTGGAGAGCTACGTAGAATGTCTTTATATAAAGAAAAAACAATGTCTGTCTTTTCCCAACAATACAGTTGTCGAAAATGATATACAATCGTCGAAAATGATTTTTACAACGGAGAGAGAAAGTTCGCCAAAAGCATCAAAGCTTCTAATCTTCAAGTAAAATGTCTAAGTTTCTTTAGCGTTGAAATAAACAGATCTCTTCAAATATTCGCCAAAGTCTCTTGTATTTCCATAAAAGTCTTTTCATTAATTCTCTATAATCAGGATTGTCAATTTTCCTATGTAACTTCTAAAACAGCAAAGTTCTTTCGGGTCCTTATCGGAGTTTAACGGAGTTTGCCGAGGTTGAACGAACGAAGATTCAGAATTTTCAATTTTCCCGTGATAAAAAAAAGACAATAACACTAACGTTCTTTCGAACCGCTGGCGGAGTGTGTGTGTGTGGTGGGGGGGTACTGACGGCGGTGACACTCTGCCCAAAGTCTGAACAATTAGCTCTCCAACTGAACTTTTCGCGTCGAGCATCTATTTTTATAACCAATTTCGATCCTCTCCGGGGATCAGGCCGGCCCACAGTCTTCGGTGAATGAAAATCGGTCTTCGCCCACTCGATTTGCGGATGTCTTTAGCTCAACGAATGAGATTTTGCCAACTCACATCGGAAATTGATTCTATTTTAGATTCGCACGGACCTGATGTACTCACCAGCGGCCCTGACCTTCGGGTGACCTTATCAAATCACTCTGACACTTGTTTTGTCAACGCTTCTTCAGATTAGTGGAATACACTCCAGATCTAAGAGGAATCCATATTGAACATAATATAGGCGAAAATCATGAAAAACGAGAAATTTATATTTATCCAAAATAACTTTATTTTATGTTTCCGTGCTTTTAAAGCATTTCATGATACTAAAATTATTATTTTTTTCCTAAGCTCACAACGCGTGACGCAATAAAACACTAATAATATCACCAATATCAATTTCTCTCTCCGTTGTTTTAAACCAACCAAAGGAAAGTATACCTGCGGGAGAAGGGAAAGCATCATCGCGTGAGATAGTGTCACAATTAGTCAAATTACTAATCGAAAGAAAAAAAACGCGATATGAGGAACCTAACACGTAAAGCACTCAATACAATAGCAGAGCAAATAAAGAAGTAAGTAGCTAATAGAGCCAACGGACCTACCTAGGTTTCACCTAATGAATCATCAGGGCAAGTTGGCTAATTAGGCTGAAGTAAGGCGTTATTATATAAGATACTTCGCAACCACGTGACTAAAAAAAAAGGTGATCCATTAGGTGAAACCTAGGTAGGTCCCTTGGCTCTAGGTTATCTACTTATATATATATATATATATATATATATATATATATATATATATATATATATATTTATATTGCTATTTTCATTGTTCGAACTCACACCTAGGGGTCACCAGTGATTTAAGTTCATCAGAGCAGAAGCCATGAAAGTATTTATAGAAGAGGCAAAGGGAAGCCACGTGACGCCGGTGAGAGAGTGACTGCAGACGGTCAGCTAAGTCGGTATCAATCACGTTACAGATTCTTCGCTGTATTTTGTCAAGAAACCCGAGGAGAATAGCAAGGGCACCCGACCAGATGTGGCAACAGTATTCAAAACACGGGCGGATGGTAGATTTGTATAAGTGCAGAATAGATTCAGGCGGAAAGAATTTCCGGGCCCTGCACAGAGAGCCAACTTTCATGGCAGCGGATTTAGCAATGGATTCGACGTAGTCATTCCACTTGAGGTCCGCTGAGAGTGTCAGGCCAAGCAGGCGTAGTGTTTTACTCTCTGGGAGGCATGCCTGTTCCATGCTAATGGGAGGGATGTGCGGTCGTCTGTGGTGGTTAATTGACAGCAGCTTCGTTTTGGAAGAATTGAATTTTACGAGCCATTTCCTACCCCAATCCACCACGGATTGTGGGTTCTTTTCAAGCTCAGCCGCGAGGTTCGCCTTATAAACATCAGATTTTTGATCGAGGCGAGCGGATACTGTGGTATCGTCGGCGTACATGCCTACTTGAGATCTTATAGCATCGGGGAGATCATTGATGTAGATTAGAAAGAGAGTAGGACCTAGGATAGAGCCTTAAGGGACACCCGCGTCGTTTGTATGGTAGATCTGGGAGGCATGTCCGTTTAAAACCACCTTCAGTGAGCGGTTGGAGAGGAATGACTGGATTAAGTCCAACAAAAGTCCAGTAATGCCGTAACTTCGCAGTTTCCATAGAAGGCTGGCATGCCATACTCTGTCGAATGCTTTAGAGATATCCAGGGTGACAGTTCGAGCTTCACCATTCTTGTCGAGAGCCTGGTATATATACTCGGTGATGGTCGTTAGCATATCAGCAGTAGACCTGGTGAAGCGGAAGCCATACTCTTTGTCCGATAGGAGCCCGTGGATCTGATAAAATTTATTAAGGTAAATGTAATAATTTTATTTTGTAACGAATATTTATCAACAGAAGTAAAAAGGGCGTTAGTTTACTGCAATTTCACAAGGAAGGGTCATAAATATATTATAGCCTTAGTGAAAGTCAAGATAAATTATGGATGATGCTAAATTGATATTTTTATGTCTCTCGAAATGTCTTTATTTTAAATAGGCCATTCTTGTACATATGAGAAATGGGAGATGCAAATCACATATATAAGTATGTGTGTATGTGTGCGTTTGTAAACAAAATATAAAAGTTCTTTCGACGAGGTATTTTATCATCTCATAAAATTTGTCAAAGCAAAAGTAATGATTTTATTTTGTAACTAATATTTATCAACATAAGTAAAAATGGCGTTAGTTTCTCGCAATTTCACAAGGTTCATGAACATATTTTAGTCTTACTGAAAGTCAAGATAAATTATGGGTGATGTTAAGTGATCTAATTTTATGTCCCAGAAAAGAAGGCGAGTAAATGACATTATTAAATTTTTTCATCAAAATTTATATTATTTCTTTTAGAATTGAGAAATTGATCTATATATTTATATATTTTATCTGATATAAATATTTTGAATTTAACACTTTTCTTTTAAGATATATTATAGTTTTGTATGTGGGATCAAGAAAACAGTGTATATTTTATAAAAAGAAACATTTGAAAAAATTGTTAGGCTTATTTATGTTCTGTTAAGACTCAACAGCGACATTCTAAAGACTTCTCGATGAATGTAAATTAAATTTTCTTTTAATATATGGTGCATTGTTACAATCGAATATATGGTTGCCAAATACATTTGATAGATTGTTATGTATACGTTTCTTTTCGTATACATAAGTGTTTCTTCGTAAGTTTATCGAATATAATAATAAGGAGCAACTATGACAGTTTGTTTTATAGAAGTATTTCAAAATTATTATTTTCATGGATATTTTGCAAATATATTCTTAGTTATATCTTAATATTTACACAAACATAGATGTGAAACTAGATAGATTAGATTAGATTAGATAGATAGATAGATAGATAGATAGATAGATAGATAGATAGATAGATAGATAGATTAGAAAGAGAGTGAGATAAATAGACAGGTAACTGAGGAAAAACTGAGATAGATAGATAGATAGATAGATAGATAGATAGATAGATAAGGAAGAGACTGAAATAGATAAACAGATTAATGAGGAAAAGACTGAGATAAATAGGCAGATAGAAGAGGAAAAAACTGAGATAGATAGATAGATAGATAGATAGATAGATAGATAGATAGATAGATAGATAGATAGATAGATAGAAGGAATCGAGTCCTAAGCAAACTTTTCCTAATCTCCCTAATATTCTAATCGATATAAAAAAATATTTCGTTATCTTATTTTACATTAAATGTACTGAGGAATATCTTTTTATATTAGCAAGGATTAAGTAAAACTGCAACTATTCGGGTTGACTCTCACACCTGACCTCAAGTGGAATGCTTATATCGAACCCATAGGCAAATCCGCTGACAAGAAAGTCGGTTCTCTGTTTAGGGCCATGAATTTTTTCTCATCTGCAACAATCCTGAACATATATAAATCGACCATCCGCCCGTGCATTGAATACTGCTTCCATATCTCCTATCCTTCTAGAGGTCCTTGACAAAATCCAACGGAGAATCTGTAATGTGATCGACCCCGACTTGGCAGCTCAAACACAGTTACTGTGGCTTCCCTGTATCCCTTCTACAAATACTTTATATGTATATATATATATAAATATATATATGTTTGTATGTGGTGGGGAAGATCAGCTGGTTATGCACCCATGGTTTTGAATTTTTGATTTCATCAGACGATTTGCTGGACCAAATCGAAGAAGTCGAAACCTTGGTAGCGTGACTGGTTGATATTCCCTACCTAAAAATCTAAAATCTCCACATGCAGAATCTTTATCTCTCTTCAAACATGTATTGATCACTTTCTGGTTTACTGGTGTAATTTAATTTAAATTTGACCTATAACGATTTAGTGCACACACAGACTCATATATGTGTGTGTGTGTGTGTGTGTGCGTGCGTGTGAGTTTATGTGTGTGTGTTTGTGTGTGTGTGTGTGTGTATGTGTGAGTGTGTGTACTTCATTAAAACATTAAACATGAGAGACAAGGTGGTGCCATTAATACTTTTTATATCATTTTTTATGAGTTCCTATATTATTTTTCTTTTCGGAACTCAAATTATATAAGAATTGTCCAAAGTATTTTCGAGCGCTTTCGGTTATACTTTTAGCCATTATCAAGAATTAATTTTGTTTTACTTATAAATAAACATGTGGAAAGTATATGCATATAGAGTTTTGTGTATGCTAATTTCAGACCACGGTTAGCAAATCTTTACCGTGTTCATTGTATTATTATTTGTAGGATTTCTCTTTTTTATTTGTAATAGTTTCATTACTTTTCATCTTCTTTTGCATGTGAATGATGCTATCATGTATGTATTATCAACGATGATGTTGCGGATAAGTCCTGAAAGATCTCTATGTGTGTTTAAATGAGATCGGATTGACGTGAAGATTGATCTTACACCTTTTCCACAACAGTTCCATCCGATCTCATTTAAACACACGTCGAGATCTTCAAGGACCTATCCATGATATCCTCGTTGATAATACATTGTTTTATAATCATATCACCCCAAGCAATGTATTTTATTGCCACTGTTCAGCAGGGTGTTACATAGGAGGAAGGCTATGAGAAAGGGTTAGATGTTACAGGGTGTTAGGAAGTGGGTAAGAGATGGATGAAAATACTGATGAGAGTAGAGTAGATGGAGAAAGGAGCGGATGCAGGTTAGTGAGATAGAAGATGACTATTGAGTTTACATTTAAATTCTTGGAGATTGTAGCTGTCGGGTAAGCAATTAAATGGAAGGTAATTTCACAAGCGGGAAGTGCAAAAAAAGAAGTTGATGGAGTAGAATTTACGTTTACAATTTATTGGTTTCACTGTAAAGGATTTGGATCCAGTTGCTTATCATGTGGCTCGAGTAAATTTATATGTTGGGGGCACCAATGTGCAAAGCTCATTGGAGCAGAAGCCGTGAATGTATCTGTAGAAGAGACACAGGGAATCCACATTGCGCCGGTGAGAAAGTAACTGTATCTGAGCTGCTAAGTGGGGATCAATCAATTTTCAGATTCTCCGTTGGATTTTGTCAAGGACCCCTACGTGGATAGCAGATATGGCAGTAGTATTCAATGCACGGGCGGATGGTCGATTTATATATATACAGACGGCCCTAAACAGAGAACCTAATTTCTTTGCAGCGGATTTAGCTATGGATTCGTTATAGTCATTTCAATTAAGGTCTTTGTGAGAGTTAACTCTAGGAGGCGCAGTGTTTTGCTTTCAGGGAGACTAGCCTGATCCATGCTAATGGTGCGGGGTAGGAGTGATTGTCTGTGATGGTTAATCCTTCTGTTGCATTTGAAATGTTTTATCCTAAGCCTTCTTTATCATAACCGGTTGCCCTACTTCTAAATCGCGAAAATGCTAAATCTGAATGACAACAATAAAATAAAGTAAAACTGAAAAAGACACCAACGACGATGTTAATTCTCAAATGTAACATTAAAAAATGGTGTAAATTTTATAACAAAAAACTTGTGAAAATTTTTCCTCTTACAAATGAAAAACAAGAAATATAAAGTGGAATAAAATCACTAATCAAAATATAATAATGAAAATATTTTATTTACAAAGTTAAAAAAATAATTCAATAAAAGAACAACATAATTTTTTATTTACTATAATACCCGGGATTACAAGCCGTTGGTTTTGCACATCTTAAATTTTATCTTTATTTATTTTATTTTTTTTAATAAAGCCGTCTTAAATTAAAATCAATGAAAAGTTACAAAATAAAGCACAATACGTGTAACAGATTGAGAGAAAAGGGATTTCAGAAATTGAATCCACTGACATTTGTGATTTGCTATAAGATTTTCAAATAAGACTTAATAAAATTGTAAGATCACTGAAAGGGTTAGGCTATATATATATATATATATATATATATATAGAGAGAGAGAGAGAGAAAGAAAGAGAATGGTTAAATCATACGAAAAATATATAAAGAAATTAACCACAGCACAATTCTCATTCTGTTTCTCTCTCTCTCTATATATATATATATAGAGAGAGAGAGAGAAAGAGAGAGAGAGAGAATTATTAAATCATCCGAAAAATTATATAAAAAATTAACCACAGCATAATTCTCATTTTCTCTCTCTCTCTCTATATATATATATATAGAGAGAGAGAGAGAAAGAGAGAGAGAGCGAATTATTAAATCATACGAAAAATTATATAAAAAATTAACCACAGCATAATTCTCATTCTATCTCTCTCTCTCTCTCTCTCTCATATATATATATATATATATATATATATATATATATATATATATAGAGAGAGAGAGAGAGAGAGAGAGAGAGAGAGAGAAAGAATTATTAGAGCATGTGAAAAATTTTATAAAATAATTCACCACAGCACTTTACGTTTCCCCCGGATGCGTGAAGCACAAGCCTATATGCTAGATCTGTTCTTCATTTCTATCCCTGATTCCTGCCATACTACGCTTTGCCATCTTGGCAACTCTGATTACACTGTAGTTTCTATTAGCTTCTTCACTCCCTTTCCCCCACAGACAACTCCGAGCAGCAGAATCTCTTACTACTATCAAAGGCCGGACTGTTATGCACTAAGAGATTTTCTGTGCGACATCACTCAGAAGAAAGTGTTTAGTCCCCACGTTGAAGTCTCTGCTTCTGAGGTCTCGTCCTAGGTGAAATCTGAAATTGATGCTTTCCTCCGAAGCCAGGAAGTTCGACCTCAAACACCATTCGCCCCCCTTATTCTTTCTTGCCTGTTAGGTCACCATAACCCACAGAAATCACTACTTCCGGCTTTATCGTCTGACGATAAAGGCGCCTATTTTCCTCTTCTCACCATGAGTGTAAGAGGATCGTCAATGACGCTAAGAGTGAAGCTGCGCAAGGTTGGCTCTAAAGATTACTGGCGGATCTGTAAAATTGTGCTGAACGGCAGCAAACCATCCATTCTACCTTTAATAAATAACTATGAGATCATCACAGCTACAGCGGACATGCCTGAGTGCTTTGCTCACAGAATCCTCACTTCGTCTAGCATATCCGCACCCCACCCTACCTTACACCTAGAACTGAGTATCAACTGAGTGACGTTTACGTTATTCGTTTTCTGGTCTCTAAAACAATTTCAAACTTCAGCCCTATATAGCGAGCGGAGTTGACGGAATCCCAGTCATCGTCTTAAAGAAATCTGCACCTGAACTCTCCTTTGTCTACTCCAAACTCGACACTTACTGTCTCTCTGCTTCTTGCTTTCCTGCCTGTAATTTAAGAACGTAGAACTCTCAGACCACTCTAATTATTGTCTTATTGGCCTCCTACCGATTTTTGGCAAAGTGTTCGTGGCCATCATCAATGCTGAAATGATTCAATATATTATAGCTCACTGCCTGCTCTCCGACAGTCAGTATGACATCCTCTTTGCCAGGTCTACCGCGGACATGCTAACGATCATCACTGAGCACATATAACAGGCTCCTGATAAGAACGGCGAAGATAGAGCTGTTGCCCTGGATATCACCAAAGTATTTGATATCGTCTGGCACGCTACCCTTCTGCGCAAGCTGCAGGGCTATGTTATATTAATACGCTTGTTTGACTTCAAATCGTTCCTTTCGAATTGCGTAATTAAGGTCGTATTGAACGACCATGCTTTCAGATTCTATCATACAAACGTGGGTGACACTTAATGCTCTATCCTAGATCGTACGCCTTTTCTAATTTTCATCAAAGATCTCCCTGGTGTCATCAGATCACAATTAAGAATTTACGCTGATGACACCCCCATTTACTCTCGCCTCACTAAGAAATCTGCCTATGCAGGCAAAACATACCTTTCTGATGTTCTCGAAAAGGAACTCTAGTCAGTGGTAGACTGGTGTAAGAAATGTCTCGTAAACTATAATGCTTCTAGAACGAAACTCTATCTTTTGATCACCATAGACAGTCTTTTATACCCATCATCAGCATGGATCACGCTAGTCTTCCTAGGTGAATATTTTGCGCCACCTCGACCTCACTCTCTCAGCTGACCTTAAGTGGAATGAGTACATTTATTTAATAGCTAAATCTACTGCTAAAAAAATCAGATCCCTGTGTTAGGCTAGAAAGTTCTTCTTTTCTGATAACATCATGCACATTTACAAATCTACCATCAGTCCGTGCATTGAATACTGCTGTTATATCTAGTTTGGTGTACCTGCTGTCCACCTTGGGGTTCCCGATAATATCCAAAGAATAATCTCCAATGTAATCGATCCTGAATTTACGGCCTGATGCCCGTCTCTCTCTCACCGACACGATATGGAGTCTTTCTGTTTCTTCTACGAAGACTTTCACGAATCCTGCTCCGACGAGCTTAGCTCATTGGTGCACCAAATTTCTCGAATTTACTCAATCTACTAGATTAGCAACAAGTTCCCACGTTTTACTGTGAAAAACCACAACTTCTACTCCCTCAGCTTCTTTTCTCGCACTTCCTGCCTGTAGAACTCTCTTCGTATTCTTGCCTTGCTGATTGCTACAATCTCTAAGATTATAAATGCTACATCAAGAGTCATCTTTTATCTCCCCCATTCTTCACACTTTAAACTTTGCACTCACGCGGCTCTCTTTACACAAATGTACCCGTCCTTTTTTACCCAAACTCCGATACCTATTGTGACCTGTTCTTATCCCTCTTCACTCACCTTTCACGTACCTACCTGAGCACCAGGTAGGAAGATTATAAATATATATATATGTGGATGACGAATATTATGCTTTCATTACGACTAAGCAATTCAGGGGGAGAAATTTGAAAAAAAAAACAGTTACCATTTCGGCGAAATATGCATAACTATTCAGTAACAAATTGAGTTCTTTCGATGACTGGCGTGTGTATACGCCGCTTATATATAACACGCTAAAATTTCCTTTCTCTGATTCCATATGCCTATTGTTTAGGGGTTAGCGACTCCGACCAACACGAAATCGGTCGAGTTTTGATTCCGGGCAGAGGTAAGTGGGTGTCTATCCACACTGATGAGCTGTGATACAGCAAAACAGCCTTGTATGTGGATGACGTATATATATATATATATATATATATATATATATATACGAAGCCCTTGATAAGTGTTGACCGAAAGATTCCAAAAGGTTTGAGATAATTATGACGTATATTCTGTATAAAGTTATTTGTGAGTTCTGTGGGTACAAATCATCATTATTTTATATATATATATATATATATATATATATATATATATATATATATATATATATAACATTCAACAATGTAAATATAGAGCAAAATTTATTAAACAAAAGACAAATATACTGACAAACCTTGCTACGCAAGTTTTACCTGTGAGGTTTCTTTATGCAAACAGACGTAGTTGATGTGGACCTGCAATTTGCCTTTTATTATATATATATGTTGAAACCTGACCGAATTGGCGTCAGTCGGCGATTCTACCTTTGAGCTATGGGCGCTCGGTAGAAGGAGGCACACTTTTAACGTGTGATATATCATGTATTCATACGCCAGTAGTGGGAGTGTTCTAATTCATTACTGAATGAACGATACATAGATGCTAGTGTAACTACTGTTTTTTCAAAGTCTACCATTCTTCTAGAGTGCTCAATCTATATATATATAGCTGTATATGCAGCAAATATTAATCCAAACAAGTTTGTTTAAAAATATCCCACAGTTTAATTTTACGGCTTAGTGTAAATAATTTTATTTGTAATTTTTCAATAACGTGTTGCTTGTTATCGTTGTCATTATATATCGCTCGTGCGAGATTCATGTTTATACTGTTGTTTTGTTCAAGTGACGTCAGTAGGAGTCTTTTGTAACAGTTAGTGGTTACTGTAATCGAAAATTGTCAAAAAAAATAAAAAACATGTATAGTCATCTTCAGGCATTCCTGTTTCGCTGTATCGCAGATTATCAGTACGTCAGGTTCACACTCCACCCACGTCTATTGAACAGGTGAAGAGGTTCTTCACTTGTTTCTTGTTTAGGATGCGGTTTCCGGTTTTTTTTTTCCAATCATCTCACTTTTTTTTTCTTTTTTTTCAATTGGAGTAGATATACTAAACTATCGCCCGGTTCACACTCCATCCACGTCTATTGAACAGGTGAAGAGGCTCATCCCTTGTTTCCTGTTTAGGATGCGGTTCCGGTTTTCTCTTTGCCAATCTATTCAATTCTATGTAGCCCCCTGCACATCAGTGGCGTTACCTCCTTGCTCGGGGTGATATGATTAAAAAAAAGCATTTAGACAACCGATTGCGTCTAGCCAGGATTGAAACCCCACCGATTCTACCACTAAGCTATAGGCAGTTGGTCGATGAAAGAGATATTTAGCGTATCGTATACACTTTGTGAATACACGCCAGAGTGTTCTAATTCATTACTGAGAACATATGCGCTTAATTATGTGTTGAATTTTTCTTTCAATATTTCGTATTGTACTGGATAATATCCACTGAGATATCTAATTTTATTTATTCAATATTTTATATTTATATGGATGTTATTTACGGGTGTTATTTACGGATGTTGTTTACGTGTTCCTTGGATTCATATACCTTTGGGAAAGGTATTATTCCGTCTCTTCCCTTCCTTTATGGGTTAAATAATAGAACAGATTGGGTTCTATAACCTTGGCCGGCGACCAGTCTACCGTAGAAGGCAATGGCAAACTACTGCGGGATAATCTTCTACCCAGTCAATCATGTCTCTTTCGAGACATGATCGCCCAAAGCGAGTATCCCGAATGACACTGAACTGACTGACTAACTGACTATTTGCATATATATATATATATGTATATATATATATATATAGAGAGAGAGAGAGTGAGTGGGAGAGTGAGAGAGAGATAGTGTGTGAGAATAAAGAACAAGGATGGATGGATAGAGAGATGTTCTGTAGACTATAGAATAGTACGTTTTTTTCTACTAACCTTTCTATTGTAAAACCATTCGAAACCATTAGAATTTGAAACACTAATATTTCTCGCATATCTCCTCAACGGATTCCAGTTGTAAATAAGCTTCGCTTGCAGACAGATGAGGATTTTGACAGTTATCGTGACACAGACTCCCGACACCGACTCCCTACGGCACTGGAAACTCTCAGCAGGAATAAAGTCACAAAATTAGTTTGGCAGCAGGGGAATCAATTTTCTGAACTGTACGTCTTATTTTTTTATGTATCAAAATCTAGGCATTTTTTATGCATCAAAATCAAGGCACTTCTTTTCCTCCCTCTCTTTCCGTTTTGTTTAGCTCACTTCTCAGTCAAACACCGCTTCCTATTTCATCCGTTACCCCCCTTCCCCTTTGTAAAGCTAGACAAAGCCAAATTTTTAAATTTTTCACTTACAACTCAATCTAAAAGTAACGCTGTCCAAAATCTAAAAATAGACATTGATTAATATCTTGTTTTTTGTGACGTAATTTTTTGAACTTCCGCCGGTAAAATCTCAATTTTCAAAAATATTTTATTTCTTTTTTTTATTTCACTTTGAAATTTGATATTTGCCGATGAGATGTGAAATCTCTCTTATGGATTTCATGTTGAAATGATCATTCAACAGTTTTGAACTTCGAAATTTATTATATATATATATATATACATATATATATATATATATATAACAAGAAGACAAAAACAGCCGATCCTAAGATATGAACAAGAACAAAAATAGATTAATACGACATTCAAAAATGAAAATGTACACCAAATGTAACTTTTAAAAAATAAAAACCGACAAGCTCTCTGTTTAAACTTTTAATGTAAATGTAAATGTCCAAATTTTGAATATCGTGTTGCCTTCTAGGGTTGTCATTATATTTTAGGGAGGAAAATATTATGGATCAGATTCTGAAAGGAGATCAAAAATTTTCATTCTAAGAAAATTTTAACCTCTGCCAATTCAACGAATTCCGGGTGTTTCGTACAAAGTTGCTGATTGGTTAATATAAATGGACACAAATATTCTAATTAGTGGAGCGGGTCTTAATGCCACAACTGAGTTTTCAGTGACAGTTTTTAAATCTATTAGCCATTATACACGTGAAACAGAGTCAGATTTGCAAGTATATGTGAGAATGCACGCATGTATATATATATATATATATATATATATATATATATGTGTGTGTGTGTGTGTGTGTGTGTGTGTGTGTGTGTGTATCTAAAAAAACAGACACATATTATATATATATGTGTATATATATATATATATATATATATGCGTGTGTGTGTGTATATCTAAATAAACAGACACATATTATATATATATGTGTATACATATAGATAGATAGATAGATAGATAGATAGATAGATAGATAGATATGCATAAATATCTTAAACGAGAGAAATTAGTATAGAAGAAAAAAGTACGAGAAGCCCTGAACGTTTTTTTAAAGTGTAGATTTATTGTTGCTATTATTATAATTATTACTTGCTTTTTGTATAATATATTAAGCGTTCATAATGATATTTGTGTCGCTACACGTGTTTCTAGTCTAAGATTAACTCTCTTCAAGCGAATAAACTTGTGAGTTTACATATCGAGATCTGTTTATCTTTTTGACAGCATAAAATACCTCTGCATATATACACTATCTAATACATTATACTAATATATATATATATATATATATATATATATATATATATATATATAAATGTATATATATATATATATATATATATATATACGTGTGTGGGTGTATATATATTTATGTATACGTGTGTGCGCATGTAGTAAGCTGCTGCATATGTGTTTGTTTTAAGATTATATTCATGAATATTAACTCAGTTTTATTTCTTTATGTACGGATGCACGTTTAGTGAAAAGAAATCTAGACAATCCATGCACTCAGTGTATGATGGGGGCGTAGATCTCGTTGTTTTTATACCAATGTGCTATAATTTACTCGATTTTGAGTTGCCATTTTTGATTTCTTCAAAATTTCTCTCCGCCCTGAGATGGAAGATTATAGACAATTTTCATCCATTTCTACAGCACTAGTACCCCACCCACACATTCATGTTCCCCTGTCTTCCAAACGCACTGACGAGTCAAGCTGATTAACTCACTGAAATGGATTCCTTTTGTTCAACGCTTCTCGGCGTCTACTTTTAACTCAATATGGCGCCAATTAACAAAAGAAAAAGAGGGTAACGTAACTGTTCAATGTAAAGTAATTTTACATAAAAATATTGAATTTTATCATCATTTTTCTCTTGTATCACAATTTCTTTGTAGTCGTAAACATTTTAGTCTGAGTTGGACAGAGGTTAGATATTCACGCGTATTTGTCTATTTTTCCATACAATAGCCCCAAAAGATTTACAATAATTTGCAAGAATATTTTCTGAACTAGCCGGCCTTGACTGAAGATAGATTCTTTCATTAAAATTTAATAATAATCGATATGTTTTGGTAGACGCGCTGATTGGATAACGTTCATAGAAGCAACGATTATTCAGAGCCTTTTAACGTATTGCAGCTATGTGCGTATTTTGAGAAAAATATTACTGAGTGTTGAAATATATATTCTATGCCAATGTGCTATAATTTACTCGATTTTTGTTGGCATTTTTTATTTATGTACTGCCACTAAGTAGATAATAGTTCAAAATATACGAGGAAAGAGCAAAACTTACAAATACAAGGTTTCAGATATTGTACCATTCAGTCTTCTTCAAGCATCTGTTTTTTATTCTGCAAAATTCTTAGAACTCCAAATCAAACCGTTTATTTCAGTCAATAGGATTCTTTTTCCAGTTTGCTTTCATTGCTAAAGAGGGTTTCTATACGATCTAATATATATCCGTATTATTCACCTTTCTCTTCATTTTACGTTTTTTTAACTGAATCAGACGCAAGGAATTAAATAACAACTCAACATATGACTAAATCATCGGCAACTCACTCGATCCTGCGGGCCGGATCGTGTTATAAAGACGAGTCGTGTGCCGGACGAAGGCCATTAATAAAAGATTAAAGGAAATTGCATATGCAGACCCCTGTCAACCTAAATATTTAAAACCATAATGAAAATAAAGATTTAGAAATCAGAAAAATAAAATAAAATCTAAAATTAAATACACCAAACAAAATTTTTTTTTGTCAAGGAACGTCAAAATACTTCAAAGTGAAAAAACTCAATCGTAATGAAGTGGATGGAATTATGACGTGTAGGTTTGAAACTGTTATTGAAAATTGTACCACAAACGAACCACACACAAACATCAAACAAAAACGGAACGCATATGCCCATAAATACGAGTACAAATAGTTCCAGACATATACACTTACTTATGTACACATGCGGTATCATCCACACATTCATGGGGCATATGTCTTTAGATTTCTGCTACCTCGCATGTCAGTCCTTCCCTGGCCTCTTTCGCTTTATAGAGAGCCGACTGAGACAATATTGTCCCTTTGAATGTGTCCTCGCCTAATATCTATCACTGGTCGGTCGGTCGGTTGGTCGAATCGGCTCTAAGCTTTTGTTTTATGTTTATTTTTTATTTTTTTACGCAGAAATGGATGTGATTGGGTTTTGATCGTGATTTTGCGGTGATAGTATTCAAATTCGGTTGGGTGGATCAGAGGAAAATAATAGCAGGCCTTTTGTTGAATTGGAAAGCCTAGTCTCATGTTAAAAATAAAGTCATTGGTAATGAAATCAGGCTCGCGGGCCGGTCAAAATGCCTTCGCGGGCCGGATCCGACCCACGGGCCGTAGATTGCCGAACCTTCTAAGACAATGTTTTAACGACTCTTGAAATAGAAAGTACGATGTTGTGATTATGAGGATTGGCTGAAAATTTCACTGGCTAGTAATGGGATGAATGTAAGTTGTTTGACCAAAAGAGATGCAAGTGTACCAGAAAACAACAGCTGTGTCTTATTAGATTTATGTTTTGTTCAGAATATGTAAGTTACACTAAATCCTGGGTATGAGGATAACCTCCACCCGGCAGCAAGGACTTAGATCGAGAGAATGGATGGTTTGATGAGCGTGAAATCACCTCTTAAGTGTTGTTGTCCTTTGGTTCACAATGATTCGTGTGGTAGTAGGTGTTAGATTTCCCACATATGGGTTAATGGTGGATCCCCAAAGCAAAACAAAAGAGGACGAAAGTAAAAAAATACATTTTCAACAGCAAGATATTTTTATGTTAAACAAAAGTATTAATACCTATCTATGATAAAATGACCAACAAAAATATTTATATGAAATGTTTATTCGAAGAAAATATTCATACCAAATGGAACGAATATAGTTTGGTCAGCTCATAGAATGAGTTATAATTTATAACCAATTTAAATGATGTGTTGAGGTTTCTTATATATATATATATATATATATATATATATATATATATATATATATATATATATATATATATAATAGACAGAAAATCTAGAAGCCAATTTACCCTGACGAGCCGTAGGGTGAAACCTAGATAGGTTTGTTGGCTTGCTTAGTTTTTCTGTCTTTGTTGCTCTACTTTCGTATTGAGTGATTTAGCGTTAGGGCTTTTGTCTTGGGTTTTTTTCTTTCTTACAAGTACTTGACTTTTAGTTCATGTAATTCGTTTGTTTCTTTTTTTTACTTCCCCAACTTTTCCCTCCGAGTTCGTCGTCGGTGAGGTGTTCAATACGATTTAAATTCTAGCTTAATTAATATTAGTTTTGGCAGAGTTGGTTCTGTTACTATTGCTATTGTAATTACTATAGTTAATAGTATATATATATATATATATATTGCTCAATACTAGATGATATAAACATTGCAAAAATAAAATAATAAAGCAACATTAAAAAGAAGAAACGTTGCAAGAGCTTTGATCTTTGGAAGTAAAGTTTAATACTTGGTCGTAAAAAGAAGGAACTGAGCCAACGCTGCCTCACTATTTTTTATTTAATGAAATGATTCGAATCTACCTCGCTATTGTCTCTGTCTCTCTCTGTTTTTCTCTTCCCATCAGCATCACAGGATATCCATAATACATACACACACACGCACACACACACACACACACACACACACACACACACTCACATATATATATATATATATATATATATATATATATATATATGCTAGCAGTATAGCCCGGCGTTGCTCGGAATGTAATGAAAGCTTTAAAACTAAGAGTTCAGACACTTTGGACGTTGGCACAAAAGACTAAAAAGCAATAGTTGTTTCCAGTTAAAGCGAAACAGTAGACTGAAAGAAAAATGAATGGATGTAAGTCAAATTTTAATCAAATAAGTTTTTTCGTCGTAAACTGAATTTTGCAGGCTAAATAAGTCATATGAGTAAATGTTATAATGGCTGAGACTAAGAACTACAATTATACCTACTTAGAGCCCAACCAGAAGCAAAAACTAAGATAAAGGGGCTGAAAAAATACAGACATACAGGCAGATAAACAGACACACACACAAACATCTTGCCTTATATATATATATACATATATATATATATGTGTGTGTGTGTGTTTGTGTGTGTGTGTGTGTGTATATATTATCGATTTTCTGCACTAGTCTAAGAACTACAACCTTGAAACTTATGAATATCGTTTCTTATGTCTTTGTCTATGAGTGTATCAAATTTGATTTAAATCGGACCAATCCTTCTATAAACCGAATTTTTCGACACAAAAACTAGCTAAGAACACTCGCAGACGCTTATAGTACAACTGGGTACATTTTAGAGAAAATCGGTTTAGCCGTTTCGGAGTCTCTAGGTAATGGACACACACACACAGACACACACACGCTGACAAAGTTCCATTTATAAATAAGTTTAGATATATATGTATATATATACACATAAATAAATACACAACGGTCAGAGAGGATGCCAGGCAATATATTTTTAAAGCAAAATGATCAATAATAGATTTTATCTGCATCTGAAAGCATGAAATTGAATTCAAAATATTTTAAAGTTGAAACCATAAAATCGTGTTCAAATTATTTACAATTCGGCATAAAATAGCCCATAATGTTTGATATGTCGCTCTACAAAATCTACTGAACAACCAACATTTCAGCCGAACATTTTATTACAAGCAAGGCGAGTACATCTTTAAAAACAGAAAAACATATAATAGTTTTATAGATTTATATAATATAGATATATAAATTTGACTTTTCTATATCTTTCAGGTTATTATATACACACATGCAATTATTCGTCCATCTTTACTAAAATCAATTTTGCTTTTTCTATTCCAAGGCCCGTTCATTCATAAAGTTATTTTTCTATTTAATGAATATTTTGGGAAAAGTGCATAGACAAATAGACTAATATATCTGTTTGGTTACAAAATATGAAATAATTGGCGATGTTGTTGGAATACTTACCATTCCGACTCGGTTAATATTTCTAACGCGTCATTCGGCATTTGAGGTTTCGCGTCGAAATCGCACAAATATGGACTTCTGTACCCAGAATATATGTATTTACTAAACTTGTGCATCATTCATGGGCTGGTTTGCTTGTATGTTTTCGATAAACAGAAAAACATTTAGACTCCTATTAAAGGGAGCCTTTCAAAAGTTAAGCAATGTATTAAGAAACAGGAAATGTCCTTAGAAAGAAAGGAAAGAGTATTGATCAATTATTTTACATGACGGTGAATGTTGGACACTCTCCGAGCAGATGAAAAAGAGACTTGTACGAACAGAAATATGGTTCTACAATTTTAGAAGAAATTGAAACAAAAAGGTCACTTATGGTTAACATGAGGAACTGATAGTTGAAATTTGCAGGACATATACTGAGGAAAGAGTCCATGGAAAATTTGGTAATCACGGGGCATATTGAAGAGGAACAGCAGACAAAGATGGATAACCTACCTCACAAACTTGAGCAAATGGATGACAGAACTATTCTTAGGACGAGATAAGAAATAGAAAAGTTTTGCGAATGACATAGAGAGTCATAATTGTCAACAGCTTAAGAGATACGGCATGTTGAAGAAGAAGAAGAAGAAAAAGAAGAAGAAGAAGTTGTTCGATCAAATATAGTTTTCAGATCATTAATCTTCAAGTGCTAACGTTTGTCAAATCATTCTTGTCTACGAGTCCTATGTTACGTCCTTTGTGACAGTGATCCGTTGTATAAGAGCAAGAAACCATTTTTAACCGTTTTTCATATTTTTCTCCTTTTCAAAACATCTTCTTTTATTTGCCGTGTCCCTTCAGAGCGTAGGCGAACATGACCCTCTACATCTTCCTTTCATATGTAGGTCTTAATATAGTTTGTATTGTTATTTATCCCAAACCCTGATCCACTATCAATTTGCTTAGTTCATCAAGCATTTTACGCGTAGTTTTCCACTGTTCCACTTTCTCTCGATACGACCTGTGAATATCAGATTCTCCAACCGTCATTACGTGTCCCAGAGACTCCAGCTGTCTCTTTATTAAGTATGTTTACTTTTTGTTCCTATTCTTTCCACAAACCCGTCGTTGCTCAAACGCCCGGGTGATATTATAGTTGGTATTCTTCTATAGAATCACTTTCCTGTTACTTCGAGAACTAGCTGCCATGTATAATGAGAAATATGATGTAACAGCTCTTTTTCATGTTTCCAACAAAATTTTCATTGTCTTTCAATATTCTGCTGAACGTTTGGAATGCAACCCTTCGGATCTTAATGTCGTACTTTCCATCTTCTGTTAGAACACTTTAATGGTATTTAATTATTTCTTTTACATCTTTGATTTTTAGTATCCCCGACCTGTAATTAAAATTTTCGGCTCCTCTTTTTGATGATGACTTCTTCTTCTTCTTCTTCTTCTTCTTCTTCTTCTTCTTCTTCTTCTTCTTCTTCTATGTCCTTTCAGGACGTAGGCAATCATCGCTTTCTACATCTCCCTATCCCTGATGGGTCTTTGCACGCCTTCTCCTGTTACACCATACAACCCTCGTTCTATCATCCAACTGATTAGGTCCTTCAATTATGTTATCCACTGCTTTCCCCTGTCCCTTTTCCCTCTATCTGGCCTGTTAGTATCAGGTTCTCCAAGCCCTCTTTCCTCATTGCATGTCCCAGGACATTCAGCTGTCTCTTTCTGATGCTCAGTATTAATTTCCTTTTTGTTTCCCTCATTTCTAGGACCTCATCAATACTCACATGCTCGATCCATGATATTTGCAGCATCCTTCTGTATACCCACATTTCAGTTGCTTCATGTTTTTTCCTTCATCTTTGATGATATTGTCCAGCATTCACTGCCATATTGAAGAACTGACGTCACATAGCAATCGCGTACTCTCTTCTTTGTTTTTAGCAAAATTGTCCTGTTTCTTAATACTTTACACAACTTCTGGAATGCTTCCTTCGCCTTGGGATCTCTGTATTCAATTTTCTTGAATTTTAAGTTTAGTTCTTTTTTCCCCTGCTACATTATGTAAGAGATGTTGTAGTTCTCATTCTTTGTCTGCAATTTGTATGTCTAAATGTTTAAGATTGTGACCGCCAATGACGAACATAAGCAGGACTTATTTCTCTCAGAATTGCCTCGCTTTATAATTTAAATAAATCCGTAGAGAAAATCCATCTTTGTCGTACATCCCTTTCTGTTTTTGTATATATGCTGAAGCCATTTCCTCTCCGTCTGTAGGCAGTTTAAAGGCAGCATTGGTTCTTGATTATTTTAAAGTCTTTTCCGAATATGTCAAGGTTACCGAGTACCTTCAACAGATCTTTCGGTTGTACTTTGTCTAAAGCCTTTTTATAGTCTATAAAACACAAGTACTGGTCCCTCTGCATTCGTATTACTCTTTCTGATAAACTTCTGAGCATAAATATTGAGTTATTAGTTCTATGTCTTTGGCGACCCTTCACTGTTATTGTTCTTTCTCTAGCCTCATTCAGCTAGGCATTCTATCAATCAGCCTTTATTTTTTGGTTTCCGAGACAACTTCCGATTTTGGACGACCTGAGCTTTCAGCATCATTTATGTCTGTACTAACACGTTTAAAGTTAGCATAACAACTCTGAACCGTTTTTTTACCTATCAGAGTCCAAATAACTCTTATCAAGTCATTACTTTGTCTGAACAATATTTTTTCCATCAGAAAGCAATGCTTTTTCAGTACGCGAAATTTAGATATTTTCATTGTTTTGAAAATTTACAACGGTAGCTTCACTTAAATAACTAATTTGTAAACTAATAATCCGATTGGTCCAAAATTTTGTCACGTGCCATTTAAAAGTTAGTACTTCCTAAAAATTATCAGGGTTATTTTTTTTCTTTCTGGCGATATCTGTATAGGTATCTGTCAGGCCCGGGACTTATTGAGTGATGTGTTACTAATTATTCTCTTTTTTTCAAAATTATATAAATACGTCGACCTACCTATTTTGTCAGGTTCATAGTCCTCAACCGTCTTTTGAACATGAGAAGAGGTTTATTCCTTCTTGCCCTTTTTAGGATGTGGTTTCTGGCTCCTTCTAATGCCTACTTCAACACTAGACTTCTAATCACTCCGACTGTCCTCCGAGTTTATTCACTAATTATTTTCTTTTCTTCTCCCCGCTAATAAAATTTGATACATTAGTCTATAAACGGTCTTTTAAACAGAATGAGAGGTTCCTCTCTTTTTGTCTTGTTTAAATTTAGTTTTCCGGTTTCTTCTAATGTCTACGTCAACACTAGACTTCTAATGCCTCCTGAAATTTTATTCAGCAGTTATTTTACTTTTTACATCCCAATAGGTGTAGATACGTTCACCTATCCATCGGTTCACACTTAACCCTCTTTTTTAACAATTTTAAATGTTTATCACTTGTATACTCTTTAGAATTGAGTTTACGGATTAGGATTTTGTTTCCGGTTTAAGATTGTGTTTCCGGTTCCTTTTAAATTCTTTTTATTTTGTTAACTCCCAGTAGTCCCTTCCATCTTATTGGCATTATCGCTTTGCTTGGGGCAAGTTGATTAAAAGCAATATCTCAAAACCTGCAGAATTTATCTGAAAAGTTATCAAATATCTACATATGTGGCAACAAGTTATTATAAATAATGTGAATATATAATTGAATAATATTGTATTGTATCTTATTCAGCACTAAAAGAAATTAAGAAGAACAAATAGGTTATGACTCGTTATATTTCAAATCGTGGTAACTATATTTTGCATTTATTAACAAAACGGATACCAGGGTGTTTCCGTTATTCTGTAACATACTTTTTAATATACACTTGAATAATTTCTAATTTTGTGATTATTAATACGTCTTTTATTTTCATTAACCTGTGCGTAAGGTATTTGAGGACATGAGAATGTGTGACTGCAGTTATGTGATAATCAATTAATGTGTTATTTTTTCTTCGAAGCATCAATGGCGAACTATGAACTAACGCTCCAGATCAAATGAGATGTTGTAATTGTTCAGATACACACCATTAACAGCGATTTTGAGATTTTCTTTTTTTTTTAAGTTATCAGATCGTTTTTTCTCACAATAATAAGATGGCGTTGAAAGCCTCTAGTGAGGCTGTGTCGCCTTTAGTGAAGCATAGAAAGCATTAAAAGCATTAAAAGTGTTGGTCAGGATTCAGGACACTGCAATTCATACAGCCACTGCATAGGATCTCGGATACCAATACAGGAACGTTCATAAGAGATGTGCCTGTGTGCACAATCAGCAATATGGTGATATTGAACCTCCTATATAGCAGTGAATGCTGAACAATCTCCTTAAAGATAAAGGAAAAATTCGAAGCAAGAGAAATGTGATTCTACAGGAGGATGCTGAGGATACCATAGACTGAACAACAATGAGGTTGTCGCGAGAAACGAAAAGGAAACTAATACTTATTATCCGGAAGATTCTGTTGAATTTTCTGGAACACGTACTAAGGAAGTTAAGATTGAATAATCTTATATTCACAGAACGAATGGGCAGAAAGACAAAAAAACAGCGAACTTGGATGACAAAGCAGTTTTAAGGGGAAATAAGATAAAATGAATTAAGTGCTATAGGAAACAAGAAGATGTGGAGGACCATGGTCGCCTACGTCCTGAAAGGATATGGTATCTAAAAGAATAAAGACGGTGTGGATATTGGTACAAAACAAACGGAATTCGGAAAGGGTAGTTCATATCGCAAAAACATGTACAACGGTTGACTCAGAGCTAAATGATTACTGAAAACAGCCGAAACATCGTAAAAATGGCAACAAAAACGGGGGCAATAGCCTTATTCAGGTGCCAGATATTGTAATGAAGGGTTCGGTTCTAAATTCCTAGTACCTGAAGATAGCCGAAGCGTACAACGTTGTACAAATGGCAACAAAAATGAGGACAATAGTCCGAATAATATAAGTACTGTAAACGCTTTCCCCTGTTACTCCACACAAAACCCACTGTACCATCCACAGCTCAGGCCCTTCAAATATTTTATCACCTGCTTTTCCGTGTCTCTTTTCCTCTATTTGATCCGTGAGTATCAGATCCTCTAAGCCTTCTTCCTCCTTACGTGTCCCAAGAACTTCATCTGTCTTTTTCTAAAGCTCAGTGTTAATTTCCTTTTCGATTCCATCTTTTCTATAACCTCATCATTGCTCACATGCTTTATCTATGCTATCCGCAGCATCCTTCTGTAGAATCACATTTCAGTTGCTTCAAGTTTTTCCTTCATCTTTGATGATATTGTCCAGCATTCACTGCCATATTGAAGAACAAGCATCAAATAGCAATCCAGTACTCTCTTCTATGTTTCTAGCTAAATTTCCTGTCTCTTTATACTCTGCTCAGCTTCTGGAATGCGTCCTCAGCCATGGCAATTTGGCTTCAGATCTTAGTGTCGCACCTTCCGTCTTTCATAAGAACACTGCCCAAGTACTTAAATTTTTGTACTTGCTTGATTTGAGTGTCTCCAATCTGTAATTGGCATTTTGGACCTCTTACACTGCTGCTGACCATACACATGACCATTCTTGTAGTTTATTTCTAATCCTTATTCTTCGACTTTCTTCATCTACCTTTTTATGGCGGTCTTGTAGTCTTTACGTGTTAGCTATCACCATTGGATCATCTGCGTATCTTATGTTGTTCAGATTGTGACCGCCAATGACAAATCCTTGCATAAATTCTAGGGTCCTCAGAATAGCCTCGTAGTACAAGTTGAATAGATCTGCTGAAAAGACAAATCCTTTTCTTACACCTCTTTCTATCTTTGTATATCTGCCGAATTCGTCTCCTGTCCGTATGCAAGCGATTTGCTGCCAGTAGAAGTTATTGATTACTGTCTTTGGCAAATATGTCGAGATTGCTGAGCATTTCTATCAATTCCTTGTGGCGTATTTTGTCGAACGACTTGGCATAGTCTACAAGACACAGGTAAACTTTCTTTTTCAATTGTATCACCTTTTTTGATAACATCCTAATAATAAATATGGCGTTCCTTTTTACAGTGCCCTTGATTCAACCACACGCTCTATTCGTCAGGATTCGGACAATGTTTCGTTACGTGGCTCATCAAACTAATCGGTCGGTGGTGTTCGCATTTGATTGCTCCTGGCTTCTTAAGCAGAGCTATGAAAATTGATTTACTTAGGTCATCGGGTATTGTTGAGAAGCATGTTTTTTGTCTTGTCAGTTCCCTTCTTTCTTTATGCATTTCTTCGTTATTAGCCTTGCTCAATCTCTCTACTTCGGGACATTTGTTGCTGAGGCTTTCCTCTTTAGCCTGTCTGCGCTTGGTCCTGATTTCCTTTTGTAGTTTCTTGTATTCAGCTCCATGTCTTGGCATAGTTTTCCGACTCCTTTACATCATATCAAGAATCTCGTTAGTCATCTATTCGTTTTTTTTTTCTTCTGCGTCTGATGACATTATCGCTTTTTTAAGTGCGCCCCATTTTGAATTTTTATTTCCCACTTGTTCTTCGTATTTAATGGTCTTTTGTTGAACTCAAATACAACTAAACGTCAAGCTGGCAACTCCGCTCTATAAAATGTCACTGTTATTGAAACCACAATAACACAACCTAGCATGATTTAGGAGTGGCATATTTTGCATTACTGGGACTCTTCAGGGGAGACACCAAAATGAGTAATCATATGAAAGTCGGCCATGTATTAACTATCGTGTAGGATGAAACCCAAATATATGTCAACTAGCAGTATAGCCCGGCGTTGCTCGGGTGTAATGAAAGCTTTAAAACTAATCCATGGTCCTGGAGCTCAGACTCTTTGGACGTTGGCACGAAAGACTTTAGTCTTTCGTGCCAACGTCCAAAGAGTCTGAGTAATAGTTTTTTCCAGAGTCAGAGTAATAGTTTTTCCAGAGTCAGAGTAATAGTTTTTTCCAAAGAGTCAGAGTAATAGTTTTTTCCAGTTAAAGCGAAACCGTAGAGTGAAATAAAAATGAATGGATGTAAGTCCAATTTTGATTTCCTGGTATCGATATCAAATTTTCTGCACTATTGTAAGAACTGCAACCTTAAAACTTCTGAATATTGTTTCTTATGTCTTTGCCTATGAGTGTATCAAACTTGATTAAAATCAGACCACTCCTTCTATAACTGATTTTTTCGATTATCGATTTTCGATATTTATCTGGGGTACCTCGACACAAAACCCAGCTAAGAACACTCGCAGACGCTTATAGTACAACTGTGTAAATTTTCAAGAAAATCGGTTCAGCCGTTTCAGAGTCTATAGGTAATGGATACACACACGCACAGACAAAGTTTCATTTATAAATGAGTTTAGATTTAGATCTATAACATTTTAGGAATGAGAAAAGAAATATTGTTATCTCATCAAAACATACGATGCGATATATAAATAAATGCTCGTTAGATTTCAAGAGAGTCGCATGAGTTCGTGTACAGGAGATTGGATTTAAACATTCTCTTTTTTTACACGGCCTTCTTGGCGGTGTTTAAACTTTGTGACCGCAAAAATACAATGTCCCAAAAGGGCGTTTTTTGTTGACACCGATATCATTTATGCTACCTTTACTTCTTGGCAAAATCTATTGTTTTGAAAGCGATGATTAGAATTCAAATAAGAAATAAAGATATGATGACAATGAACTAATCTGTGCGTTGTGGTGAAATGGATATCAGCTTGGAACCCAAAACCGAAGTGCCGAGTTCGAAATCCATTACAATGCGTCGCAATAACATAAGTGCAATTAGCGTTGGGAAAGGTATGAATCCGTTGCTTCTACCTCCAGCTGTATGTTAAATAATAGAAAAGATTGTGTTCTATAGCTTTGTCGGCAACCAATCAACCGCCGAATGTAATCCTGTGCCCTGTCAGTCATTCCTCTTTAGACACATGACCACCTAAGTGTTTATCGCGTACGGCACTGAAGTCATATATGAATTCCTTGAGAATTTACAACTGAAATATGATGCACTATTTATTTATTAGATAGTATGTTTACAAATATATATATATATATATATACTTGTAAGCATTAAGAAAAAACAAGCGGTCTGGGTCAAGATACTGCAGCACCACCGGTGATTACCTTCAATGACTATGAGCTAGATACGGTCCATCAATTTACCTACCTTGGCTCTACCATCACTGCCAACATCTCCGTTGACATTGAGCTCGACAAGAGAATTGGGAAGGCATAACCCTTGCGGGCCTCACAACACGTGTTTAGACCAACTTCAAACTAATGGTGAAATTTGTCACAGAAAAGTACAACAATTGTGTCATCAGCCCATCGCTATATGTGGACCACGTACGCCAGGCAAAAGAGTCGTCTGAAAAATTTTCACGTGAGAAGTATCCGCTGCACATTGAAAATCTCATGGAAAAACAAGGTGCCCTACACTGATTCTGTCTCTTGCAGATATGTTCACAAACTTGAACAGCGCATACCGCTGGCCAGGCCATGTACACTGCATGTTATCCCAAAAGAGCTCCTGTATAAAGAACTGGCCTCTGCCACAGCGGCGGTTCTGTGACATCGTAAAAGACGGTAGGCATCAATAGGGAGTCATGGGAGAGTGTGGCAGTCCAACGGTCCAAGTGGAGAAAAATCCTGGCCAAACATCTCAAATCAATGGAGGAGCAACTGACACAAATCATCATGGAGAGGCGGGGTCGCAGAAAGCAAAGTAGCCGCTCCGACCGACCAGAAACAACATAAATGCAGCCTCTGCAACAGAGACTGTCACTCCCTCATCGGCTTCTACAGTTACAGACGCCGATGCTCCAGCCAAGCAGACAACTAAAATGCTACCGGAGGCCTATTGATAATTAATCTGGTTTGAAACACATTATTTAAGTTTAATCAATTTTAACCGACTATAGATATGTTTTAAACCAACAGTAGATGTGTTAACGTGTTGACAGTATAATTAAAATATTTTATATGTCAGTTAAGTGCCATACGTGAAACACGCTTGGGCGATCATGTCTCGAAAGAGACATGACTGACTGGGCAGAAGATTATCCCACAGTAGGGTGCCATTGCTATTGGCTCTATCTGTCCTGTTATTTAACCCATAACTGGAAGGAAGAGACGGATTAACATCTTTCCTAAGGGTATTTGCGCGTAAGTGAATGCACTGAATTCAACTGGAATTTCAACTCGGGTCCCAGATTTCTCGTTCCGAGTCGATATCCACTAAACCACAACTCACATCCTGTGCGTTGTGCTGCAGTGGATATTGTATATAGTCGTCCATATTTACAAAAATCGGCACGGCTATACACATAAACAAACATTCAAAATTTTGTTGGTTTCTATTAGCATTCCCATTTATTATTAATCAATATTGTTTTAACTTAATGATAATATCATCTAAATGATTATGATTTGGCTAAATGTGATTTTGAGAGTAAGAGGAAGATTTTGATTAATTAATCTATTGAACTTTGGTACATTAACAGTAACATTAAATGTGCATGTGAATCGTAGCATAATGATTATCGGCTCTGAATGAGAAATTAGAGTTCAAATTCCAGTCGATTTTTTCCACTTACAAACAAATGCCCTTGGGAAAGGTATTAATCCAGCTCTTCTCTCTTCAGCTATGGACTAAATAGCAGGAGAGTTTGGGTTCTATAGCCTTGGTTGGCAACAAATCTACCGCAGAAAGTAATGGCACCCTTTTGCGGGAAAATTATCTGTCTAAGTCACTCATGCCTCGAAAGAGACTTGATCGTCCAAATGTGTGTCACGTAAGGCAATTAAATAACTGACATTAACATTTTCATATGAATACATTAAGATATTCAAAATGATCTGGTTAATTTATCTCCATATCTTCAGGCTAGTTTTCTTATATAATTAAACACAACATGTTGATCAATATGAGTTTCAACTTATTAATCTATGAAGCCGCTCTCAGGGATCTATTATTTTATATTTGAAACTTAGATAAATTATTTCTCCCTGTTATCGTCTTGGGTCTCGATGTCAAAGAATCTAGTTTCTCCTGCGGCATAACTATTTTCCTTTTACTACACGACAAAAATACTTGGTACGTCTTTCTAAAACGAGTTCTTAGCAATGGGAAACATCTCCCTATCGACATTTTCTCCAGTATGTATTATTCAACAGTTGCAGGGGTAATATAGTTAAGTAGAGATCAAGAAGATACAGGTACAATTCATTGAAACTATTGGTCCAGTGGGTATCAGATTTTACATGCCTTCTCGCCTCATTACGTGCAATAAAATTTTCAACTGCATCTGCCTGATGGTAAATTTACTATTTGTTTTCATTTTTTCTAGAGCTTAGTATCATTTTGTAGGACCACATTTCTGTTGCTTCAGGTCTCTTTTTCATCTCTGAATTGATTGTTCAATAATTATTTTGATACAGAACTTGCTTGAGGCAAGTTGATTAAAAACAATATATCAAAACTGCAGAATGTATCTGAAAAGGTATCAAATATTTACCTATGTGGCAATAAGTTATTGTAAATTATGTGAATATATGTGAATAATATTGTATTGTATCTTATCATTCAACAATAAAAGTGATTAAAAAAGTTAAATAGCTTATGACTCATTATATTTCTGATAAAGGGCTGATATTGCATAACATTTCAATACTTTGTTCTTTGTTTCTAACAATAATTTCTAGTCTCCTAATACTCTTCTTAGTTTCTGGAAGGCAATTTTTGCTATCATTACGCTTTGTGACTTCAATCTGACACTTTCTGGGCTCTATTTAAACACTTCCTACATAATTAAAATGTTTGTACGTGTCTGAATGTTGGTATCCGCAATTTATAATTTGCATGTTATACTCTCTTGCAATCATATATTCCGTCTTCTAATTAATGCTTAGTGATTTTTTCTCACCTTTCTCTCACTACCTTTGGTAGGATGTCTTGTATTTTCCTTTCCGTAATGAATTAATTTGTCTTGTTGACCGAAATATTATTTATAGATAATCTAGTTACCTATTAAAATATGATGCCTACAAGTAATAAGATGTTGCAAAAATTAAAATAAATTATATATTCGATCACATACGAAAATACGTACATTTCACAATAATTAACACATACTGTATATACACATACATAAGAGTACTTCCTGTCCAGCCTAAAGTCTGGACACATAAGAAATCCCACTAACTATATTTTTAACCGCCACTGATTAAACATGGTTTTACTGAAAGAAGAAACAGTTGTCTTCTTTTATTGGAGAAAGTGCTCTCGATGAAAATCACAGATGCAACACAATTGATGGAACGTATAATGAGTGAATATCTAAACTTATTTATAAATGGAACTTTGTCTCTGTGTGTGTGTGTCTGTGTGAGTGTGTGTCTGTGTGTCCATTACCTATAGACTCCGAAACAGCTGAACCGATTTTCTTGAAAGTTTACAAAGTTGTAATATAAGCGTCTGCGAGTGTTCTTAGCTAAGTACCCCCGATAAATATCGAAAATCGATAATCGAAAAAATCGTGTTATAGAAGGATAAACTCATAAAAAAAGACATAAGAGACGATATTCAAAAGTTACAAGGTTGAAGTTCTTACAATAGTGCAGAAAATTTGATATCGATACCAGGAAATTAAAATTTGACTTACATCCATACATTTTTCTTTTCGTCTACGGTTTCGCATTAACTGGAAACAACTATTGCTTTTTAGTCTTTCGTGCTAACGTCCAAAGAGTCTGAGCTCCAGGACTATGGATTAGTTTTAAAGCTTTCATTACACCCGAGCAACGGGTGCTAGTTTGTCTATATTTCTGAGATGAGCTAACGTTACTTAAAATTGTTGGCCTGAAAGTACACCTAAAGGTTAAGAAAAATATCTCATTTTACTTTATATATATATATATATATATATATATATATATATATATATATATATAGATATATAGATATATATGATATATATATAGTGTGTGTGTGTGTGCGTCTCTGTGTGCCTCTGTGCCTGTGCGTGCGTGTGTGTCTGCATGTGTGGGTATATGAGTACTTTACGCGAAAGTGTAACTATTAATTAATATGTTATTCTATTTTTTCTTTTTTTTCTTTTTTTTTTTACAATCATTTTTTCATGTACCGATATATTTATCCAGTCTGTGCTTTTTTGAAAAAACTGTTTGTAGATTTATTCTAAAATAAAACTATGGATTAAGACTGGCAGCGATTACCATACTTGTTTAACTTGTGTATGTACTGCATGTTTTTATATAGGTAGCACCTACTGGTAGATCTCAGTGGTAACGCTCAAGCATTTTTGAAAGAATGCTGAAGTTCTTCTCTGTTGAAAAGAATTTCATCCAGGACCAGGCGAGCAACAGACAAAACGAAAGGTGGTTCTGCAAAGACATCGAGTAGGTTCCTGTCGTAAAGCATACGAAGTTTCACTCCTCCATCATGGCCATTGGCGTCATCTCTAGCGAGAAGGACGTCATGCAAATACAAATACGAAGCTTTTATTTAAGCTTCATTATAAAATGAAATATTTCATTTTCTGGTGAAAAATGTTTCCAATTTGTTCTTTATCTTAACTCTCTCTCTCTCTCTCTCTCTCTGTATGTATATATATATATATATATATATATATATATATATATATATATATATATATATAAGGATTTGGTAATACAGACTATAAATACCATCACTTCTTGAGAAGGCACCGTTGGCAAAAATAAATGACGTAATAAAAAGATGAATAATCACAGGAACATTGTGAATGAGAAGAGAAAAAGTATAAATACAATTAACCTATTATTAGTAAAAAAAACAATTCACGAATAAAAATAATTAATAATTAATTTTGCTAACATTGTTGGCCTGAAAGTACTCCTAATGGTTAAGAAAAATATCTCGTTTTATATATATATAGTGTGTGTGTGTGTGTGTGTGTGTGTGTGCGTGTGTGTGTGTCTGCATGTGTGAGTATATAAGTACTTTACGCGAAAGTGTAGCTATTAGTTAATATGTTATTCATTTTTTCTTGTCTTTTTTTTCTTTTTTTCTCAATCAATTGTTCATCTAACGATATATTTAGTCAGTCTGTGTATTTTGAGGAACTGTTAGTAGATTTCTTTAAAAATAAAGCTATGGATTAAGATTGGCAACGATTGCCATACTTGTTTAACTTGTGTACGTACTATATGTTTTTATATTTTATCTATAGTCCATATTTGCTTTCAGCGTGATAGACAGACTAGCCTGTATCAAAATCTGCTACCTTGATTCGAAATAAATAATTTAATTTGGGCAAATATCAAGCTTGCATCCAGACAATGGGAAGACAGCAGTTTGCGAGTGATAAATGTAGAAGAGTATCTCTCTCCAATACAAGCTTTGTTAGTCACAAGAAGTACAATAGTAGACGTTTGATAAATTACGATTAGTACCACGCAGGAAATAAGTTAGCAAGTGGTGTGTGCCAGAATACCCGCAGAAATCGCTCCGATCTCACGTGTCCAATGAAAGTTTCCAGGCAAAATGAATAGAATGTACAACACATGCCAAATCACGTACAGAACTTAGTTTGCGGAGTCTACAGTAAAAATTGCAAGTTGCTTGCTAACTTCAATAGCCATTTCCGTTGTAACTCGTACTAAAATAAACTGAACAATCTTGTCAGTACTCGGTTAACGAGTCGACAGCCACCATATTTATTTTATATTATTAACTATTCTTTTCTTGTCGTATATAATTTGTTCTGTTTTAGGAATCTGCCATTCTGTCGATTTTTTTAAAAATTTTGTTACCGCTTTCTTGATAATCTTCCTTATTTCTTCATAGCTTTCTGATTTGACTCTTTATATATACATATATTTTTACCTTCCTTTAATCTTTTATTTGAAAACCATTCACATTTCAGAGAGACGTCAAGAAAGCACAACTCATGACGTCAGAAGCGAACGTGTAAAAAGAAAGCTAAAAAATGTCAAGAAAAGAAGTCTTAAAAGATACACGAAACAAAATGGCGTCCCTTTGTCTTTCTCTTATTCATACATTTCTTATTCAAGTCTCTTTTTTTTTTAATTTTATTTTATTTTTACGTCATCCATGTCTATTTCTCTTGCTCGTTACTTTCCTTTATTTGTTACGTTTTTCTTTTTACTCAATTTAATTCCAGTTGTAATTTATTTATGTTGTTTTTCGTCTCGAAGCCTTGCTACTCTAATTCTTTCTTAACATTTTTTTTTATTTTTCTATAAAACTGTTCCGTTACTCATTAAAAATGGCTTTCAGGCTGCGAAAGTAAAATATCGCAAATAAGAAGAGAAATCAGTACTTCAAAATTTATCCTTCAGACATATATTGACTTGACGGTGATATACACTGTACGTTAGTCTAATCTGGTTTGCGAATATTTTTACCAAAGAAACGCCTGATCGACATACTCATCCAACTCAGTCTGGTGACCGGTTGTGACGTACTATCACTGCGCGGTTAAACGTCTGATCAATTACCAACTCATATCTTGGTAGGTTTTTATTCTTATATAGTACTAGCAGTATAGCCCGGCGTTGCTCGGGTGTAATGAAAGATTTAAAACTAATCCATGGTCCTGGAGCTCAGACTCTATGGATGTTGGCACAAACGACTAAAAAGCAATATTTGTTTCCAGTTAAAGCGAAACCGTAGACTGAAAGAAAAATGAATGGATGTAAGTCAAATTTTGATTTTCTGGTATCGATATCAAATAGGTTTTTTCATAGTAAACTGAATTTTGAAGGCTAAATAAGTCCTCAGAGTAAATGGTATCATAGCTGAGACTAAGAACTACAATTATACCTACTTAGAGCCCAACCCGAAGCAAAAACTAAGATAAAGGGGCTGAAAAATACAGACATACAGGCAGATAAATAGATACACATACACACACACACAAACATCTTGCAATTTATATATATATATATATATATATATATATATATATATATATATATTATCGATTTTCTTTACTAGTCTAAGAACTGCAACATTGAAACTTCTAAATATCGTTTCTTATGTCTTTGTCTATGAGTGTATCAAATTTGATTAAAATCGGACCACCCCTTCTATAACCCGAGTTTTTCGATTATCGATTTTCGATATTTATCGGGATTACCTCGACCCAAAACCTCGCTAAGAACACTCGCAGACGCTTATAGTACAACTGTGTAAATTTTCATGAAAATTGGTTCAGCCGTTTCGGAGTCTATAGGTAACGGATACACACACACCAAGACACACACACACAGTTCCATTTATAAATAAGTTTAGATGGTTGTGACAGAAGTTAGCTTTGCTTATCCCCTTGCTTCTCCAGATCAGATCAGAGCTGATATTCTCCATCTTCAAGGTTCCCATTGACAATAGATACACTTGATGCCATAAGCGAGAAAACATCACTCTGACTAGTCGGCTTGACTCCAAGAAGCTATGTTTTAAAAGCAATGCCTTATCATCATCGACCTTCGTATACTGGCAGTCACGTAAAAATTTAACTCTGTCATTTCTTACCTGGTGATATCCTCGGAATCACTATAGATGGAGTTAACCTTATTGTTTTGAGCAAGAGCCAATTAACTAAGTTTTTTTTCTCGATATATTAAAAGACGTTATACAGTCTTCCTGGTCAATTATTTACATTTTTCTCACTCCCACCTCTCCATAGAATCTGTCTGTTCTTTTGTTGGTTAAAGAAAAACAATTATTGATATAGAGAAGGGATGTGAAATTTCAAATGTCTTTAGTCGTTCACTCCCCGCGTTTATCCAATAATAACTTTGTCTCCATAAGTGTCTTGTTCCAAGAATGAATTGATGGAGTTGACGGTGAATTTGTTCCGTAACTTGTTCTGTAGTTTTGCTTAATCTGGCTATCCGATTTTGTTTTTAACCATGACACACACTATGCCTTTTCTGGATGAGTTTCCATTTTAGGAGTCCATATATATATACTCGAAAATTTTTGGATATTCTAGAAATCCATAGGCAATAAATATTTCGAAGCTCCTCAGAAATAAATCATACAACAATTAATGTTTAAACTCATCCAGAAAATTTCTGGATGATTTTAAACATTAAAGTTTTCTGGATGATTTTAGACATTAACTGTTGGATGATTTAGGTCTGAGGAGAGTTTAGGTCTGCTTAGCTGCGAAATATTTGTTACCCATGAATTTGTAGAATATCCAAAATTTTTCGATGATTATATTATTCTGTTAAATATAGTAAAAACAATCAATGTTGAGTTCTTTGAGTTTGTTTATATTAAAATCTTCCTGACAAAAATACCAAATACTCTATGTTATATATATATATAGAGAGAGAGAGAGAGAGAATTGTAACGAAGTTGTAGAACTCGTTTTTTTTAAACTGTTGTTCATGCATTTATTTTTATAAAGAGTGCTCGATACAAATGTAGAGCGTTATACTTTAATAGTTCTTATAATGGTTTATAAATTCATAGTATCACTACACAAGTGTAGTCGTACTATGAATTTATAAACCATTATAACAACTATTACACTATATATATATATATAATATATATATATATATATATATATATATATATATATATATATAAAATTTTAATACAAAAAGAAAAGCAGGAAGGTAAATCCCAAAGAACCAATCCTAATTAATATTAATTACATCAATATTAAAAAATGATCAAGGTGGAGGGCTCAATGTAATTAATATTTAAATTACAGAGCCAATTATAAAATAAAATAAAATAGATTTCGATGTTCAAATCAGTTGTATGGCCATTTCTACATGAAATGCCTAAGAGAAATTTCACGCATAATCGTCAACTTTATTTCAAAATAAAGCAAGATATATTACCGGCGGTAGTTAAAAAAATATACATTACAGAAAGAAAAGGGGGGGAATTAAAAGTAAGTAGACAACAAGCAACGTCTATTTTTAGATTTTTGGAAAACCTTACTTTTAAACTGAGTTGTAAGTTAAAATTTAGTCTTGTCTCGCTCTAAGAAAAGGAAGTGGAAAGATAAAGAAAGAAAGAAGTGGTGGTTTACAGGGAAGTAAGCTAAGAAAAAAAGAAAGAAAGGAAAGAAAAAGGAAAAAAGAAAAAATGTATCTCCATAGAAACGTTAACATACGTGTTGACAAATTAGTCGTTTTGGTTTAAATAAATGGGATGAAATTATTAGAAAAAAATTGACGGGAGGCTTCTTGACATATAATTTAATTTTAAAACTAGATTTAAATTAAAAATAAAAAAATAAAATTTTTAGAAAATTTATAAAATTTATAAAAAACATAAAGTAAAATAAAATATAAAACATAATAAATATAAAAATAAAAATGAAAAAGGTTGAAAAAAGTTTTTATTTAAGGAATATAATAAATTAATAAATTCAACAAGTGTACTTTCACCTGATTATTTTTCTATTCACCAAAATACCACATTCACACTTTTCAGTCACACTACATTCGCCATAATACCATATTTACTCATAATAAATTCAACACGTGTACATTCTCCTGATTATTTTTCTATTCACCAAAATACCACATTTACAATTTTCAGTCATACTACATTCGCCATAATACCGTATTTACTCATAATAAATTCAACACGTGTACATTCTCCTGATTATTTTTCTATTCACCAAAATACCACATTTACAATTTTCAGTCATACTACATTCGCCATAATACCGTATTTACTCATAATAAATTCAACACGTGTACATTCTCCTGATTATTTTTCTATTCACCAAAATACCACATTTACAATTTTCAGTCATACTACATTCGCCATAATACCGTATTTACTCATAATAAATTCAACACGTGTACATTCTCCTGATTATTTTTCTATTCACCAAAATACCACATTTACAATTTTCAGTCATACTACATTCGCCATAATACCGTATTTACTCATAATAATCACATACATAAGGCTCGGTGGGGTTGGGAAGGAGGAAGATAGAAAGAAAAGAGAGATGTCAAATAAGGATTTGTCTCCTTTCAATTTCCTTTTGTACTGCTTTATATAATGACACCTAGCGGGCGTTAAGAATGTATCTCAAAACAGTTTATTCATTCTTTGTTTTATATTGATATAGACGAATAAAGAATGCACACTCCATCGTTCAACTGCAGCCCATATTTGCTTATTTTCGTTGACGAAACATAAAAACATAATTGCTAAAAAAATAACAATATTATTTTTAAACCGACATATTCTAATTGTTACAAACGTTATTTGCGTAGATACTCAGTTTTTTATCTTAAAAAATTGTATTTAGATCTTCAGTTAAATTCCTTACATTCACTTACGAGCAAAGAAAAGGTAATAATCTGTCTATTCCCTCCAGTTATTGGTAAAATATCAGGACAAATTTGGGTTATCTAGCCTTGGCTGACAGCCAGTCTACTGCAGAAAGTAATAGCAACCTACTGCGGTATAATCCTCTACCAAATCACTCATGTCTCTTTCGAGACATGATCGCCTAAGCATGTATAACTAATGACACTAAACTGAGACTGCTTATAGTGTCTACTGCCCAACGCACTCATTAAACTCTTTCTTTATTGATCGGAAAGGTTTCATCTTCCATCGCCTCACTTCTATATGTGAACCCACTAGAAACTTGATTGGGAGTCCCTTCTACACTCACTTTATTCACCTGATCATTCACTTTCGGGTCACCTCTCACTTCGATCCGTAAAAGATCGTCTTAAAGAGAAAAGCTCCAACTCTTATAAAGCTAATACAACTCATTTATATTACTTCATTAAACAGAAATTCTAGAAGGATAGACCCATGAAGCTGTTCCGAAACTAGGGAGACATATATTACTGAATAAAACTATGTAGAAGTATTTAAATATTGTTTTTGACATTCACAGAAAGAAAAGTTAAGAACACTTCTCCTGACACAATATATTACGTTTTAGATTTCTATTCAACTTTCCTACGTTGCTTTTATGATAGATTAGACACGGTTGAAAGTTCGAAAAAGACACGCTAGTATAACAGCTTAAATCAACGTATATATAACATGTATGTCTCTGTATATATATATTAAAAAAATGTATATATATATAAAAAAAAAAGTAAAAATATATAATATTCGGTCACTCGTCCGTAGTGCATTCGGTTTAGATTTTAGATAAGGTCTCTATGATTTAGTGAAAACGACTCTTTTTACACACACACACACACACACACACACACACACACACACACACACACATATATATATATATATTGTGTGTGTGTGTGTGTGTGTGTGTGTGTGTGTGTGTGTGTGTGTGTGTGTGTGTGTGTGTGTTAAAAAGAGTCGTTTTCACTAAATCATAGAGACCTTATCTAAAATCTAAACCGAATGCACTACGGACGAGTGACCGAATATTATATATTTTTACTTTTTTTTTTTTTGAGAATTCAGGGAACTTGTCAGCTAAGGTTGTCCTACTGTTTCAACAGAACATATAAATCATCAAGCTTTATTTTGGCAACACTGCCAATTCTAAAATATGTTAGAAGGCTACCAGTTTTTATTCCTACGAGATTACGACAAAAAAAAAAAGGAAGAAGAAAATTGATATTACTTTCTCTTTCCTCCACTTGCAATTAAGATTATTCTCGTTTCAGTCCCTTTACGTTGCAAACGGATCCCTGAAAAGAGAGAAAGGACATAAAAAGAACCTGAAAATGGCGGGGAAATAAAGAAGTAAAAGAACGGTATTTAAAAAAGAAAGAAAGAACGTAAGAAGGAAAAAAGGATAAAGTAAAACAAAAGTAGATGAAAGAATGAGGCAAAGTAAATGTAATCAAAGAGAGAATCAAAGAAAAAGAAAGAAAAATATGATGAAGCTGTAATATATGGGAAGAGAAAGAAGCTAAATAAATGTATTCAAAGAAAGAAAGAAAGAAAAAATAAGTTTGAGACGAAAATAAAGGCAAAGTAAATAAATGACATGCACATTTGAAAAGAAGGACAACAGAAAGTATAAAAGTTAAAATCAAATTAAGAAAGAACAAAAAAGGGAAAAAGAAATTATAAAAGTTAAAAAGAAAGAAAAATTAAAGAAAGAATAAAGCAAGCAGGCAATAAAGAAAGAAAGAAAGAAAGAAAGAAAGAAAGAAAGAAAGAAAAAGAACAAAGGAAAAGTAAATAATAAAACACATTTGAAAGGAGGCAAAAAAATCTTAAAAATTAAAACGAAATACAGAAAGAAAGAAAGAAATCAAGAAAGTAAAAAAGAAAGAAAGAAGTGAAGAGAAGAAGACTATATATATAAAGAATGCACATTTAAAAGAAAAAACGAAATAATAGAACTTGAAAAGAAAGAAAGAAAGAAAGAGAGAAGAGATAAAGAGAAAATATATAAATAATGCGCATTTCAAAAGAAAAAAATGAATAGAACTTGAAAAGAAAGAAAAAAAAAGAAAGAAAGAAAAAAAAGAAGAGATAAAGAGAAAATATATAAATAATGCGCATTTCAAAAGAAAAAAATGAATAGAACTTGAAAAGAAAGAAAAAAAAGAAAGAAAGAAAAAAAGAAAGAGATAAAGAGTAAATATATAAATAATGCGCATTTGAAAAGAAAAAACGAAATAATAGAACTTGAAAACAAAGAAAGAAAAAAAGAAAGAAAAAAGAAAGAAGAGATAAAAAGTAAATAAATAAATAATGCGCATTTGAAAAGGAAAAAGAAAGATATCATAGGGCTAAAAAGAAAGAAAGAAAGCAAGAAAGCAAGAGAAAGAAAGAAGTGACGATGAAAATTAAAACAAAAGGAACGTAACGATGGAAATTCAAAATAATTAAGAAAGAAAGAAAAAGGAAGAAAAGACGAAAACTGAAAGTAATGAAAAAAGTGGAGATAACTAAGAATAATTAAAAAAAACAAAAAAGAAAGGAAGAAAGAAAGAAAGAAAGAAAGAAAGAAAGAAAAAAGGCGTAAGGAATGAAAGCAGAACTAATGTAGCATCGAAAATTAAAATTAATAAAATAAGGAAACTGAAAAAAACCTGTATATGTTGAAACTAAAATATGAAGAAGCAAAAATAAACAAATGAAATGTAGAAAGAAATTAATAAAGTCTAAAACCTAAATTTATCTTTCTCTCGTTTTGTGCATTTTTGTTCCACTTTCTGCTTTTTATCTTACAGAATCTTGTACACTTCACTCAGCTTATGGATTTGTCACACGCACACACACAGTCAAATATATATATATATATATATATATATATATACAAATTGAAAACAGAAATAGGGGTTGTTATAACGAGAGAAATGTGTATGGGTGAAAAAAGGGTGAGAAGCCGTGAACGTTTTGTTGAAAATGTAAATTTATTGTTATTGATATTATTTATATTATTATTATTATTAATATTTAACTTTTGTATAATACATTAAGTGTCAATAATTATAATTGTGTTGCTACACGTGTTTCGAGTTTAAAGTTAGCTCTCTTCAGGCGAATAAATTTCTGACTATATATCGAAAACCATTTCCTCGAAACACGTGTAGCGACAAAAATATATAATTATGGACACTTAATGTATTACACAAAAGATAAATAATATCAATATATATATATATATATATATATATATATATATAATCAAATAGATATTTGTTAGCTGTGTGAAGGCTACTACTGCACCTTGTTTTTGTTACCACACCCTGAAACATATGTCATAACAAGAAGAAATATGTCTACTTCAATTTGACAGCGGAATTCATAAATATTGTTGAAAAATAATTAAGATGCTTGTCGATATAATTCATTAACCATGTAACCCTTTTCCATCCAACGTCCCACTGCATGCAGAACCGAAAATAAACGTGAAACATACCCCAAACCACTCTAAAAAAGAAACAATGAAAGTTGTTATCATGAAGACGTTAACACATTATCTAGCCTATGTCTCTGCTAATATCTAAACCTATTTATAAATGGAACTTTGTACTGTGTGTGTCTGTCTGTGTGCGTGTGTCCGTTACCTACAGACTCCGAAACAACTGAACCGATTTTCTTGAAAATTTACACAGTTGTACTATAAGCGTCTGCGAGTGTTCTTAGCTAGATTTTGTGTCGAGATATCCCCGATAAATATCGATAATCGATAATCGAAAAAATCGGGTTAAAGTATGAGTGGTCCGTTTTAATCAAATTTGATACACTCAGAGACAAAGACATAAGAAACGATCTTCAGAAGTTTCAAGGTTGTAGTTCTTACAATAGTGCAGAAATCGATTATGTATATATATATATATATATATATATATATATATATATATAAAAGGCAAGATCTTTGTGTGTGTCTGTTTATCTGTCTCTATGTCCTTTATACAAATCCACAATTTTTATCCGATTCTCACCAAACTCCATACAAATATTCTTTAGGCTGAGTCTGAGCTCCCGGACCATGGATTAGTTTTAAAGCTTTCATTACACCCGAGCAACACCGGGCTATACTGCTAGTATACTAATATAACAATTTCTAACCGAGAAAAAATACACTATAATATCAAATAAAACCTAAGAATATTTCAGTATGGGAAAATGTGTGTGGTTAGGATGAATATTTGAAATCAAGAAATCAAGAAATAAAACGATGAGTTAATACGTTTTATGGGGAAAATATAAATATTTCTGGGATCAGCTTGTGGGGGTATAATGCTACAATGGATATCAACAGAGAAGAAACAAAAAATGAAAGCATGATTGTGATGCGTAGGTGTAAAAACTGATACATTAATTTTTTCCGCTGATAGAACTAAATAAGAATAAACGAAATGGCAGACAATGACGCATTTGAAACACGTTCTTAAAGAAAATGAAAACATGGAAGCGCAACGGGAGTCTGGAAAAGACAAGAGAAAGAGACCGGAACAGAATAATTATTAACAGACGTGAAATTGCTTCTTGTTAAACTTGAATTTCCGGAAACAAATTTTGCTGAATATTATTTTGACAAAGTTCAATTTTTCTTTAAAATAATTATTTATTTTATAAGTGAAATATAGATTTTGGCTCAAAGAATTAAAATTCGGACACAATTAGCATGAACATGACATATTCTAAATCTATTTACCTTTGTTAGCACGTACGACATCCTATGCTAAAAAATCATGAATTATTCCGTTTTTATTGAGAAAATGGAAAAGACATATTAGAGGCGCTGTTTGTTTACAGTGAGACAAAATGAATATAAGAATGAACAAATATAAAAAAAAAGTCGTTAATACTTTTTTTAACATCTGGTTCATTAAAATGGTTTGTTGGTTGGTTGATTTTTTTAGCGATATATCAAACTCTATGTGTTATGTAATGCCGAAATCTGAATATCTCGCACGCAATTTTATGCGTTCATACTACAGATATCCTGTGCAAATTTTTATACTATTATGGTAAATACATCCTTTTAAATACAGGGTTTTTCAGCAAAACCTGATACTTGACAAAAAGAAAATGTAATAGGTTAAAAAAAATAATTTATATGCAGAGACCCGACAGTTTATTTTTTCAATATAACCAACCCCACCTCACCGGCGAAGACCATCTCAAGAAATGAGTCACACGCTTTGGCGACTATGTCTTTGTCCATAGCGACGACCGCCTCAGCATTCAGAGAGCCGACCGTGTTGTGCGCGGTTTTGCAGATGTTGGCCCCGATCAAGCCCCAGAGGAAATTGTCAAGGGAGTTGCAGTCGGGTGAGGAGGGCGGATACAAGTCCGGGAACCGGTGGTGAGGAACATTGATGAGCAGCCACGCCTGGGTCGTTTTGGCGTTATGTGCAGGAGCGGAGTCCTGCTAGAAGATGTATGGGCGTCTAGTGGGGAGCTGGTCCATTCAGGACTTCACCACGCTCCTCAGCACTTCCTGGTAGATCTCAGCATTGATTCTCAGGCCCTTTTGAAAGAAGAACAGAGGCACGACGGCCCTCTCGCTGAATATGACGCCAAGGACCATAGCTGAGGCAGAAGATTTCGTATGCTCCACGACAGGAACCTCCTCGGTGTCTTTGCAGATTCACCTGTCGTTCTGCCTGTTGCGCCTCTGGTTCTGGATGAAATTCTTTTCATCAGAGAAAAACCTCAACATTCTTTCAAAAGGGCCTGGGAGTCAACTCTGAGACATACCAGGAGGTGCTGAGGAACATGGTGAAAACCTGGATGGAAGAGACCAACACTGGACGACCCAACTTCCATTAGGACTTCACTCCTGCACACTAAGTCAAAACAACCAAGAGTAGCTGCTCAACAATGTTCCTCACCACTGGACGCTGTACTTGGGGCCGCCCTTCTCACCCGACTCTAACCTCCTTGACTATTTATTCTGGAGGCGTGATCGAGGACAATACCAAAAAGCACGGCCACAACACGGTCGACTCAATGAAAGCTGCCATCCTGGAGGTGTTCACCACTATGGAAAAGGAGATTGTTGCCAAAGCGCGTGACTTATTTCTCGCCTGTCTTGAGATGGTCGTAGCTGCCGCCGGCGGTTACATTGAAAAATAATGTAGTATGTAACTCTAACTATTGCTAAATATATTGTCGGGTCTCTGTATATGCAACTTTTGTTTTTATTGCCTATTTCGTTTTCTTTTTGTTCAGTGTCGGTTTTTGCTACAACCACCTCTATATAGTTTGTAGTTCATAAAATGTTTGTTGTCAATTTTAAATGTATTTTTATATTTATTTAGTGTTACAGTGATAGTCATTTTGGTATAAAATATATTGTTGCACATATTATCATTATAAGATAATGTTGACTTTATTTTGGAGGTTAACTATTTTCCCATACCTGGGATCCTAACAAGTGCTACCACGTCAGGATGAACCCCGGAACAGCAGTTAATAGGTAATGTGTAATATATTGGTTTAAATATTATTTTTAATGATCTGTCATTTACTTTTTAAGAATAGTAACAGAACATCTACTCAAATATGAGTATCCATTAAACATAACGTTTAAAGAAATTATATATATATATATATATATATATATATATATATATATGATAGAATAAAGTAATGCGTATAGTGGAAAATGTATCTCAATCTCATATGTTTCACTTATATTAAAGATTCTTCAGAGATCGAGGAAAAATGAAAGAATTTCACAAAGACAGTATACTGGAATTTTGTGGTTTTGAAATACCTGGGAAGCGTTATAACAGAAGACTGGACAATGCCGTCAAAGATGAAGGAAGAACTTGAAGAAACTGAAATGCGGTTCTACAGAAGGATGCTGCGAATATCATGGATCGAGCATGTGAGCAATGATGATGTCTTGGAAATGATGGAAAGAAACAAGAAATTAGTACTGAGCATCAGGAAGAGACAGTTCCTGGGACATGCAATGATGACAGAGGGCTTGGAGAATCTGATACTAACAGGTCAGATAGAGGGAAAGAGAGACAGGGGAAAGCAACGAATAACATATTTGAAGGACCTAATCAGGTGGATGACGGAACGAAGATTACATGGTGTAACAGGAGAAGACGTGCTCAGAGTCAGCAGGGATAGGGAAACGGGGAAAGCCATGATCTTCTACGTCCTGAAGGGACAGGATACATAGAAGAAGAAAAAGAAGAAGAAGAAGAAGAAGTCACGTACATTGAAACAACAGATGATCATTCTTAAATGTATAGTGTGGAATGTTTTGTATGTTTATGTGTGTAACGAAACGCTTCTATGTTCACATATATGCCTGTGTGTTAATACGCGTGTAAAGTGTATGAAAAAGATGGGTATGTTTATTTTAATATATACGTGAACAATTTTTTGAATGGTAAACTGTACGAATGTGTGGTCGGTAATGTTAGTAAATATAAGTGTATATGTATGTGTGCGTATCCTTAAGCGAGAAGTGCGAGAGAAGGAACAGTTAGCATAGAACTTATGTCTAGCCAAACGAAATGTAAATTGATGAGGCCTTTTTGTCAATCTAGTCAGTCAGTTAAGTGCTATACGTGGTAAACGCTTCGGCGATCATGTCTCGAAAGAGACATGACTGACTGGGCAGAAGATTATCCCGCGGTAGATTGATCTAGTACAGCGCTTAAAATCGTAAATTCTACGTCCTATAGTAGGAAATTAATCAGAAAAATGGTCATCAAAATATTCATAGAAAAGTTACAGACAGGATATATTCAGGTTTGGGAAAGTGATTGAAGCCAAAATGCCAGATCAGAATCACTAACATAATGAAGACTTCTTGTAATTTATCAATAATATCTAAATATATAGCAGTAAGTTTACAGTAAGCTGTAAACTCGTTTTATTAACTCATTCTCATGTGTCGCGTCTCTTCAGGGCGTAGGCAATCATGGTCTTCCAGTTGGCTCTGTCTCTTGTCGCTCTTGGCTCTGTTTCCTCATTACGTGTCCCAGGAACATCATTTGTTTCTACCTGATATTTAGTATCAGTTTTCTTGTCGTTTGCATCCTTGCGATCACCCCATCTTTACACTCGTGCCCTGTCCATGGTATCCTCAGCATCCTTTTTAAAACCACATTTCTGCTGACACAAGCATCTACTTCATCTTTAATGACATCATCCAGCATTCCATACAGAAGGACAGATATCACATAGCAATCCAGCTCTCTTTTCTTTCTTTGTTTCTTATAAGATTTTCCTGTCTTTCAGTACTCTGGTTCTGAAATGCGTCTTTTGATCTCCATATCACACTTTCCATCCTTTGAGAAAACACTTCCCATGTATTTGAATTATTTTTTTTTAGATTCTGCGACTTATAGTTGGTATATTGGTCTCCTCTTTTTGCTGACTTTTTTACCAAAAATATTTTATTTGTACAAATTTGTTTCATACTAAATTCATGATAAACTTAATAGCATTATTCTAAGAAAAAAACAAAAGTTTATTTTAATCCTAATTTTAAGATCAAACCTATAGAATATGGTATATTTGAGCAAAATTCCTTTCATACATTTCTTTGGCTTTATATGACAGCGAATTCATGTATACTATATACAAATATGAGTCAGATATCAGTAATACTTACCAAAAAAGTTTTTGCTTGAATGAAAGATGAAACTAAGAATATCCTCCTCCTGGTAGTTTTCACTCTATATTGAAAACTGAGACATCAGTTTTGCCAATATACACTAACTGCCATAATTATTAGGCTACCCCAGTTTTTAAAAAAATGATGTATTTCATACTATTTTTAGTATTTACTGACAATTGAATAATTCTAAATGAAAACAGAATGGTCCTTTTGTTATTATTACTTTGCAAAATTTTACAAGGCAGTCAAGAAGACTTTGCTTCAGCCAGGCAATAAGAAGAAGAGACTAGCATGAGGAAGAGAGCACAAAAACTGAACACTAGAACAGTTCATTTGATGAACATGTTATTGTGCAGTATTAACAACAGAACTATTCTATTTTCATTTAGAATTATCCACTAGGCAATAAATACTAAAAGTTGTATGAAATACATCATTTTTTTTTAACTGGTGTGGTCTAATAATTATGGCCGGTAGTGTACATCAGACAGTAGGTGATATATTCAAAATACATTTTATTCTTTTGTAACTAACCAAAGATATATCTGAAAACAGGAGAAATTGGTGAAATATGGTGGGTTATCTCTCTGGTCCTAAAAATAGAACCATGGGCACTAATGGGTTAAAAACAGCAAAAATGATCGACAGATTAGTGTGAATCTATTACCGTAGAAATTAAGAAGTAATTTTAATTATAATGATATGCTAGATATAATAATAAAAATCGAGATTACAATGAAATAGATAAATAGAACTGGAAACAAAAAAATAAACAAACCTGAAACTTCTGCGAGAGAGTTTTTAACATTTCACTTCAGAGTAGGCGATAAAACTACTAATAAGAGACTAAGAATAAACAAAAGAACAATACAAGAACAGCTTTCGAGAAGATGGAAAATGACATTCGGAATTTCCTTTAAGTTATAAAAGATCAAAGTTAACTAGAAAGCTACAAGAGACTTATACTAGCGAAAAATAAAATAGAAATTGTGTGCATAGAATATTTCAATCAATTTAAATTGTAAAATGATGAGACCTAGCTGCCGATCTAGTACTGCGCTTAAATTCGGTAAGTCAAAATATCGAAGTGCATATCTTATCAGAATAATTATCATGAAAATATTTGTAGAAAAGGAACGGGGGAAGCTATTATGGTGGTGGGAAACTCATTGTAACCGGGATGCCAAACACTAAACAAATAATAAATAATAATAATACAGATTCTCCTTTACAGTATTTACATTGTTAGGGTAATTGTCCTCATCTTTGTTGCCATTTGTACGACGTTTTGGCCGTTGTACGTTCCGACCTTCTTCAGGTACTAGAAATTTCGAACCGAAACCTTTATTGCAATCACAAGGAACTCCATTTCTTGCATAAAGGCTCGATTGGAAATCATGAATCATCTCCCTCTAACCCTGCAAGCTACTTGTTCACCACTGCTGCAAACTGGTATTGAACCTACAACTCTAAAAGTCAAGTCGGGAACTAAGCAATGTCTATATCCACTGGGCCACGTGTCTTTAAGATACTTCTTTGCATTTTATCTGGGAAAGCAACACACTATATTTCTTTCACAAAATTATAAGTAAGCCCAGATCGTTATTGTATTCTCAAAAGAAAAATTTAGCTCAAAGAAACTTAACATATCAAAGTTATAAGTACCAGCGTGGTTTCATGAAAACTGGAAGAGTGTCAACTCTGCCTCTGTTCTCGTCCCACTTTTCCACTGTATCTTCTTCGATTCACCTTATCCCTTTCAAACATGTGTATACTATCTATGCTTTTTATCTACTTTATATGCACATGGATTCGATAAACGAACTGCTTTCCTGTCAAACTTTAGATTCGCCGAAAGTCATGAACTTGTAGTAGACAACGCAAGGTGTATTACCGGCCGGGTGTGTCATCAACCGTCGGGGTGTTTCCATACTGTAGCCGTTTCGTGACGTAAACTTCAAAGGATTTTTTCTGGCATATGTTCATGTTTCATATAGAATTTTTTTTTTAATAAAAAGACTAAGCAGTGAATTAACAGTAACTAAAAAAATCGGTTACAGTAAAAATGATGAAAGAAATAATTTCTCGACCAACAGAAAAGCAAGAATGTGGGAAGAAATTTAACGCGGAATATGCAATAACGAAATCAGCAAATTTATTAAAATTAAAAAAGAATCTTCGATTGCGTAATTAAATAAACAGCCAGCTTAAAGCACGTAGCAATTTTTTTTTATAATCGTGTCGTCCCAAGCAAGGCATTTTACTGCCATTGTTGTGCAGGGGTTTACATAGGAGGAATGTCATGAGAAGTGAGAGGTTGCAGAGGGTGTCAGGAAGAGAGTAGGAGAAAGAAAAGATTACTGATGAGAGTGGAGTGGACGAGGAGGAATGTTATGAGGAGTGAGAGGTTACAGGGGGTGACAGGAAGAGAGTAGGAGAGGGAAAAGATTACTGATGAGAGTTGGGTGGACGAGGAGGAATGTTATAAGGAGTGAGAGGTTACAGGGGGTGACAGGAAGAGAGTAGGAGAAGGAAGAGAATACTGATGAGAGTGGGGTGGATGGAGAAAAGCATGAGAGAGAGGATGTAAGTTAGTGAGACGGGAGATGACTATTGACTTTACATTTAAATTCTTGGAGATTCTGTTAGGAAAGCAAGTATGCAGAAGAGAATTCCACAGGCGGGAAGTGCGAGAAAAGAAGCTGTTGGAGTAGAATTTGCGTTTGCAATTTATTGGTTTCACAGTAAAGAGTGGGACCTAGTTGCTAATCTTGTGGCTTGATGAAATTCGTATATAGGGGGTACCAGTGAGCTAAGTTCATCGGAGCAGAAGCCGTGAAAGTATTTGTAGAAGAGATACAGGGATCCCACACTGCGTCGGTGGGAAAGCGACTGTATCCTAGCTGCAAAGTCGGCATCAATCACATTACAGGTTCTCCGTCGGATTCGGTCGAGGACACCTAAGTGGATAGCAGGAGCACAAGACCAGATATGGCAGCAATACTCAGTTCACGCGCGGATGGTAGACTTATATGAGCAGTATTGTTTGGAAAGGAAAAAACCTCCTGGCCCTACACAGAGAACCGATTTTCTTAGCAGCGGATTTAGCTATGGATTATATATATATTTTTTTTTTTTTTTATTGTAGATTCAGAAAATACGTTTGGGGGATGAACTGAAGCTATATAAATTACATGTAAACCTTTCAGTATTTCTACACATATAACCTTCTGTCAGAAACTCTGTATTTAAATGCGATGTATTTAGATAAAAATAGTAAGAATCTGCAATGTTATTGGTCCTAACCTAGCATATCGTATTTAGTTACTTTCATAATCGCCGTAATGTAGCTTCCCTATGATTCCGGTAGATATATTTCCATGATAACTGTTCTGATATTTTTTTGTATGTAAACTTTACGGATTTAAATGCAGTATTGTATTTTTAGATGTGTGTAGTGGTGCAGTGGATATTGGCTCGGCGAGAGAAATCGGAGAGCCAAGTTGGAATTCCACTTGAAATCGTTGTACGCGCAAATACCCCTGTGATAGGCATTAATCCGTCTCTTCTTCCCCCAGCTATGGGTTAAATAGCAGGACAGTTTGGTTTCTTTAGCCTTTTTGGCAACCAATCTACCGCAAAAAATAATGGCGAAATAATACGGGAAAATCTTCTGCCAAGTCAATCATGGCGTTTTGAGACATTATCACCCAAACGTGTATCACATATGGTACTGACTGACTAGATCGTCGGCAAGGTTTTATCGGTTTTAGGCTATGGTACCAAAAATTTGTCAAATTAAGTGCAGCACCAGATTGCCTTGAAGGTCCCATCCGTTTGCAGTTGAATTGGCTAGATATAGCCGAATGCTGACAGTTTATTTTCTCTCACGTCTGGTTTGGGGAAATCTCCTCTGGCTTCTTACTTTCCAGTGAAGTTTGGGTTTTAAAAGTTTAAACGTAATGCCAATGGGTGAAATCTGTCTTCTTAATTTCTTTTCTTTTATTGTTCTCTCTTCTTTGTAATGTCTTATTTTTCTCATATTCTTTAACCCTCAGAAACCTATTGCTATGTAGAGTCTTTACTGTCTTGTTTTGGGTTCAATTTCGTGCAACCAGACTGGCACCAAGGTCTCACCCACTTGGGTTCTATAGCCTTTGTTGGCAACCAATCTACCGCAAAAAATAATGGCGAAATAATACGGGAAAATCTTCTGCCAAGTCAATCATGGCTTTCTGAGACATTATCACCCAAACGTGTATCACGTATGGTACTGACTGACTAGATCGTCGGCAAAGTTTTAGATCAACCAAATGAAGCCGTCAGTTCTACTCCAGCAGCTTTTTTCCCGCCTGTGGAACTCTCTTCCCTATTCTTGCTTTCCTGATGGCTACTATCTCCATGTATTTAAATGTAAGGTTAATACCCATCTCTCATTCACTTGACTGCAGTTCTTTCTACATCACACTATCTTCTTTGTCTTTCTCTCTACCTTAGCAACTATCTTCACACCTTTGTTTCCGTTCTTCTCTTGCCCTTTCTCTGAAGCCCACTGTAGCTGGGCCGTCTTTCTTGCCTCAGTGGGGGTACCGCTCTGCTTGGAGTGAAACGATTAAAAAAATAAATATAAATCTTGAAAAGTCCAAAAAGATATTCGTAGCTGAGATATATTAGACTTCTTTCTCTACCTATAACCTTCTTGAAAGTGGTGCCCGCTGTGAGCATATATAAAGATAAATGAAGCTGTCACATAATTACGATTTCTGAAAAATGAAAGTGTTGCGAAAATTACGCAAATGACGAAAGCCTATTAAATATCAAATAATGTGAATTCCTTGCATTTACTTACGCGCAAATACCCTTAGGAAAGGTATATATACGTATCTTGTCTCCATTTATGGGTTAAATAACAGGATATATTAGGTTATATAGCTTTGGCTTGGCAACCAGCCAACCACAGAAAGTAATGTCAACCTACTGCGGGATAATCTTCTCTCCAGACAGTCATGTCTCTTTCGAAGCATGGTCGCCCACACGCGTATCACGTATGGCACTTAACTAACTGAATGTGCTTTGTGCTGCAGTCGATATCACAGTGCCGAGTTCGAATTCAAGCCGAATTCCATGCATTCACTTTCGGGCAAATAGCTGTGAAAAATGTATTAAAACGTTGTTTCTCCTTCCAGCTATGGATAAAATAGCAGGACCTATCTTGTTCTATAGCCTTGATTAGCAAAGTCTAACGCGGAATGTGATGGCAAATTACTACGGGAAAATCATCTAACCAGTCAACAATGTCGCTTTCGAAACAAGATCGCCTAAGTGTGTATCCCGTATGGCATTTTACAAACTGACACGTCAAGTAAGTCTTGTAAGGAGATGGATCAGTATAGCTAAAAAACATTGTAGATAGAACAGAAAAAAGAGTTTAGTGACAGGTTCCACTATAGCAGGCTAGCAGCTGCTATGAATATGACAGAGCAGGCTAATGTTCTCACTGATGCAAGAAATGATATTTAAACACTCTCTACATGTATTCTCTAAGCATCTTAATAATATACGCTGAGTGGGTCCGAAGAATACCGACAAATTTCATGACGGAATAGACGGTGCACCTATAGCCTTTCATCTATTATAATTTATATTTTGTTTATCAAATTCTGATTAGGTATGAATCAAACCCCCGTTTTTTGCTCACTAGCATCATTTGTTTATCCATTTCTTACTTTGTTTCTCATTCGTTCTACCATTCTTTCTATCTTTATTCATTTATTTCTTCCTTTTTCTCATTCATTCATTCTTCCGTTCTTTTTCATTCCTTCTTTATGTTTATTTCTTTCTTTCTTTCTGTCACATTCTTTTTCTTCTTTTTTCTTTTTCATTGTTTCTTTTTCTCGTTTAATTCATCATGTCTTTGTTTTCTTTCTTTCTTTCTTTCTTTCTTTCTTTCTTTCTTTGTCAACGTAACCGATGATTTCGTATATAATCTTTCGCTTATTATTTATTCTCTAATTTAATTTGAAGTGGTGGTTAATTTTTATTTGCTCGGCCTTGTGTCAGACATTACCGAACTCCCTACAGCATCCAAGTTTTAACCAGTATTACCATCATCAGAAGGTTGGTTGGTAGCAGGTTGGGATGCGTCAATAAGTGAGGAATTGTATAAGAATAAAATATACATTTTTCATGTTAAAATAGAAATTTATTAAAATAGTGTAGAAATATGTAAGAATAAAATATACATTTTTCATGTTAAAATAGAAATTTATTAATAAAAAGGATAACAAGAATAGGTAGCGGTATATGTTCTATGAGAATGTTAAGAGAAGCAAGAGTTCGTAGAAATGTTCGTAGTAGTAATTTGTTGAAAGAGTATATGCGTACGTACGTACGTACGTTCGTACGTATGTATGTATGCATGTATGTATGTATGTATGTATTCAGTAGGAATGTCTTTGGATGGAGAAGAAAAAGTAAAATGAATCAACATGCGAGAAGGAAAAAGAAATAGGACGACAGTCCGAGTTAACTTGAAGCTTCTCTCGTTACATTTTAACTTTGTCTCTCACTGCTCTCATCTGAGTGACTGACTAGCGCTGATCTGAGCCTTTGATTGTCATTAGACTTTTTGCACTGACTCGCGAAGTCATTTTTGGTCTTGGAAGTCGTTTTCATTGGTCAGAAAATAATAAGTTTAACACATACTTACGAAATCTGGCTTAGACTTTTTCTTTAAGCACATGGTCAATGCTTTTTCTATTTGTGAAAAACCAGGGTTTCGCACGTCATTGTGAGTCCACGTAAAAAGCGAAGAAGGTTGATTTTAATTCTTAATTTCCTATTTTCTACAAATTCAATAATGACGATTATTTTGTTCTTTATTTTACATAATCCTTTTTCTCTTTTTCTCTTGTAAGCTTCTATTATCTTTAATTTGACATTCTTCTTTACTTATTCATTCATTTATTCTTTCACTGTTTTACTTTATTCGACATACCTTCTTTCTCATTCATTCATTCTCGTTCTTCCTTTATTTTTAAACTAGCAGTATAGCCCGGCGTTGCTCGGGTGTAATGAAAGCTTATATATATTATCGATTTTCTGCACTATTGTAAAAACTGTAACCTTGAAACTTCTGAATATCGTTTCTTATGTCTTTGTCTATGAGTGTATCAAATTTGATTAAAATCGAACCACTCCTTCTATAACCCGATTATTTCGATTATCGATTTTCGATATTTATCGGATTACCTCGACACGAAACCTAGCTCAGAACACTCGCAGATGCTTATAGTACAACTGTGTAAATTTTCAAGAAAATCGGTTCAGCTGTTTCAGAGTCTATAGGTAACGGACACTCACACACACACATAGACACACACAGACACACGCACACACACACACACACAGACAAAGTTCCATTTATAAATAAATTTAGATTATTTCTCATGCTTTCTTCCTTTCTTTCACTTTCTTTACTGTCTTTACTTTCTCTTTCATATTTTCTTTCTTTCGTTGTCAACGGAATCTATGTCTTCGTATATATTCTTTTGCTTAATATTTAATTTAACATTTAATTCAATAATGACGCTTATTCATTCGTTCACGATTCAATTATTCGTTCATTCATTCATACTTTCCTATTTTAATTTATTTGACATTCATCCTTTCACTATTTTTCATTATTCAACATTCCTTCTTTCTCATTCATTCATTTTCATTCTTCTTTTATTTGAAATTATTTATCATGCTTTTTTCCTTTCTTTCACTTTATTTACTTTCATATTTTCTTTCCTTCTTTCTTTCTTTCCTTCCTTCTTTCTCTCTTTCTTTCTTTCGTTTTTCCTTTCTAATTTTTCTTTCTTTGCTTCTTCTGTCTCTTCAGTCTTTCGTTCTTTGTTAGGTCACTTAAATGTCTGCTGAGTCGGTCTATTTTACAAGTTTTCATTTGTCCTCTTGAGCATTTTCATTTGATATTCAGTAATTACAGTCTCCTTTCTTTATGAAACTTTTAATTACTATTTTTCTTTTTTATTTATAAACATATTTTCTTTTATTGTCCGACAAAAATAAAAATATTAACAGTGTAAGAATTTTAAAATTTATAAGAAACCTGAACGAATTCAAAAGTAACAAACACTTGATTTGTTGATGCAGACAACGTAAACAAACGATTAAGTTATGTCCAAATATTTATTGGACTCGAAATAAAGAATATTAACATATTTTAAATCGAAATGGAAAATAATACGTTGTCTGAAATAATTTTTTACAACTGACTGGTTATGAAGTATCTATCAAAATGCAGAGAGACGTTAAGCTTAGTAAAGGTACAAGTCATTACGGTGAACAGAACACGTCGGAATAAAGAGATTGGCAGTGGTTTTTCTGACAGATTTTGCTAATTATTGTTCCATAGATAGATAGATAGATAGATAGATAGATAGATAGATAGATAGATAGATAGATAGATAGATAAACAAAATTAAGCAGAAAGAAAGAAAGAAAGAAAGAAAGTCATCAATGGAGAGTGAATAGATAGAAGAAAGAAAGAAAGAAAGAAAGAAAGAAAGAAAGAACATATACACACGGGATATCATTGATAAACAGGTATGAAAAGACCGGGATAGATAGATAGATAGATAGATAGATAGATAGATAGATAGATAGATAGATAGATATGGAAGAGACTGAGATAGATAGATAGATAGATAGATAGATAGATAGATAGATAGATAGATAGATAGATAGATAAATATGGAAGAGCCTGGGATGGATAAACAGATAGATTAATGAGGAATAGACATAGATAGATAGATAGATAGATAGATAGATAGATAGATAGATAGATAGATAGATAGATAGATAAAACTCTGCGATATATAATTAGATAGACAGACAGGTAGACCAACAGTTAATTTCCAAAAAATAATATAAACATATATGATACAAAAAATAGTTAAATAAATAGATTGTTTTCAAAAACTAAAAATGCAAACGACTGCGTTTATTTTTTTTATTCATACTATAATTTTTCTCCTTAATTTCTCCCCATCTTCCCATTTCTGGTAGGAATGCTGTCCTAAAAATTATTGCTTCCTGAAAGTTTAACAAATGAGAGGCGAAGTCCCTCTTCAAATTCCATGATTGTTTACCACGTTCCACTTGCAATCGGAGAACGGGCGTTGTCACCAGCGAACAAATGTTTCCCTGCTCCAATGAGTCATTGAAGCAGACAATATTTGCCGCAGACCTTTACTCATGGGAATTCCCATCAGACAAAATAAGATTTTTCGAAGCAGAGTCACTTTAAGCTGTTGATGTCGGAATATATATATATATATATATATATATATATATATATATATAGGATCTCTAACAGAGAAACCACGTCACGTCAGCGACATTGTTTTGTTCCAAATGGAGAAGGCCCTGGGGTAAAGGGGGAGGGGCAAGGTTAACAACGGTCAAGAATTGAGAGTTCCCTTAAGGTCAAGGAAGTGGGATTTTTTTAGGGAAATTAGGTTAAACAAAACAGAACAGGACAAAGCTGGGAGTGGCGAATATTTTAGAGTGTATAGACAAAAGAGATAGACGGAGTATCAAATATCAAATGGTAGAGGCTAGTGAATGTCTACAGGGGTTTGAAACGGTATATTTAGGAGGGGAAGGAATAGATTTGAATGTAAGATCTTAAAATATTTTTAATTAAGTTTATCCATTACAGGAAGTCATGAATTTAAAGTTATTAAAGATATATATATATATATATATATATATATATATATGTGTGTGTGTGTGTGTGTGTGTGTGTGTGTGTGTGTGTGTGTGTGTTAACAAATATATAATCTAAAATCTAAGAGTGAGCCAACAACCTACCACGGTTTCGCTTAACAGCTCGTCAGGTAAAATTGACCAATTTGGTAGGTTATTGACTCACTCTTAGATTTTCGATTTTCGATTTTCGATTTCAGATTTTGTTTGCTCTACTTTCGCTTTGAGTGCTTTGTGTTCTCTGCTTTCGTATTGAGCTCTTTATTGTTAAGGTTTTCATCTTGGGGTTTTTTCTTTCTTACGAATGCTTGACTTTTTGTTCAGGTATTTCGTTTGTTTTTTTTTTTTCTTCCCCTTCTTTTCCCTCCGGGTTTGTTCCTGGTGGGTTTCAATACAATCTCATTTGTAGTTTAATTATTGCTAACCTTTAGATAATTAGTTCTGTTGCTATTGGTATTATTACTATAATTAATATTACTATATATATATATATATATATATATATATATATGGTCATAATTGAA